>JAASAO010000616.1:0-28608 GCA_017311375.1 Mytilus coruscus | reverse complement strand
TATTTATATAAAAAGTATAGCAAAAATACAGAACTTCAAGGCAAATTCAAGAATTCCAAAAAAACCGGACAAAATCAAACGCTATTAATCAACGAAACAAGTGAAAAACAACTGCCATATACCTGACTTGGTATAGACATTTTCCGAAGAAAATAATGGATTTTACCTGGTTTTATAGCTAGCTAAACCTATGGAACGCCACAGCTGCCTAGTGATAACGATAATCATATTATTAAGGGTTGAGATATATAGCATGAAGCAAGTTTTCTATACTAGTACGACATTTGACTATACTACTCCGTCAATTTGCTACACCACTAAGACGTTTTGATATAACATGGAGTTACCTTTTCATACTATTCTGTCATTTTACTTTGTCATGAAGATATACTTTTATACTATGAAGACATCTTTATATAACATTTTTGTCATGAAGATATTCTCTTATACTATGAAGACATCTTTATATAACATGGAGCTACCTTTTCATACTGGTATGTCATTTTATTATACTATTATGTGATATTGCTAAATCATAAAGATACATTTTATTCTATAAAGGCATCTTAATATAACATTGAAGAACTTCTTCATACTATTTTGTCACCTCACTATATTATTATGACATATTACTATCTTATTACGATAAATTTATATACTATACAATCATCTCAATATAACATAAAGCAACTTTTTCATACTATGCTGTCATATTACTATCTTAAGACGATAAAGTCGTATACTACAAAGATATCTTGATATAATATGAAGCCACCTTTTCATACTATCTTATCACCTGACTATTCTATTTTGACAGATTAATATATCATAATGATACATCTGTATACTATAAAGACGTATTGATTAACAGTTATGCTGACCAAAAATTATAAACAACTGTAAAAATATGGCAGTGGATCCGCAAACCAACAATTCGTACGATTAGCCGCCAGGCTCCTCGTCCAAATTTTTTTTTAGTGTTTACGATTTATAGTTGTGAGGCTCCTGGTATGAATACCACGAAATTCATTAACTGCGACGGTTGTTCACCAATTTAAAAGATAATTGACAAAGTTCAAAATGAATAAAATTTACTTTATTTCTTTTTAAGTTATTGTAGGCTATTGATTTCCAGAAGGAATTAAGAATTATGTATTCTCAATCATTTCATAAAGAAGTGTGAGCAAGACTCTGTGTTACTTTACAAAAAAACTTCATAAACAATATTAGGGAAATGACATTTACATTTACATGTCGTTACAATTTCGTTACTGAATTTGTAATTTTTCCCCAAATCTGTGCAGCCAAGCCAAACTAAAGTTAGAGCACGGAAACCAATTTCGGGTTTTCGGACGGACGGATGGTCAGGGGTAACACGTAATGCCCCCTTCGCCTAGCGAAATAATATTTACTCTAAACAAAGTTGGGCGGTTGAAGATGTATAGGCGGCGAGATAACTATCAAAACACATTCAATAGAGGCCTTTATTTGAATTGATAACTATACGGTCCATCAGCAGTTTTTACACACATTCAGGACGATAATATGGTTATACGTTATTACGATTAATTGCAAAAAAAAAATTTCAAACCGAGGTTTAGCAGACCATCTTATTTGTCACAAGGAAGATGTGTTTAACCATGCAATGGCACATTATTGTAAATCCCGTCTTACTTGAAGTATATCAAAATATAAAATAATGTGATATGATTGCTACGACTTTTTTTTTATTAAGTCGCAAATCACAAAGCATAAGAATATGAAACTAATTGAGTTTGGTACGTTTCTTATTATGTCACCTCAATAACTGTCGACTTATTTTGTTGATTTTGATTTTGCTTGATGGCAAAAATGATAACTATAAAAATCATCATTCATAACATCTGGACCATTTTCTTTCAAGCAGTAAAGCATTGTAATATAAAAATGAGGAGATGTGGTATAATTGCCAATGAGACAACTATCCACCAGAGTCAAAATGAGGTGGTAGTAAGCAATTATAGGCCACCGTATGACCTTTAACAATGAAAAAACAACATACCGTATAGTAGGCTACAAAAGGCCCCGATATTAAAAATCTGAAGTTCAAATGAGGAAACTAGCAGCCTAATTTATAACTTATAACTTATGAAAACAAATATGACAGACATGAACCAAAGACCACCACTGTACTACAGGCTCTTGACTTGGGCCTGGCACATTAATAATGTGGTGATCGATGTTAAACATGTTTGTGAGCGCTCAATCCTCCCCAAGCTAAGACAGTGGTGTAACAGCAAAACATATTAGGATCTACTGTAAAAAAATCAGTTGCAATTGGCTTAACTCAAAAGATCGGTATCTTTATATTTGGCATGATGTTTTGACATCAACAGGAATTGTCAAAAGCACAGGCGATTATGGTACATGTGTATGTACCCCTTTTCTCCATTTTTTGAGTTCTTTTTTCAAGAGACCTGATCGATTTTTCTAATTGTACTTATAGGGTCAAAATCTAAAATTGCTCTGGAAATTGAAAATTGAAGATGACGTACAATGTATATATTGTGCCACAGTTTTACATATTCCCATAAAATCAAAATACTATTTAGCGCTATAAGACGATAGCATAATAATATTCAACATATAATAAATTTAATAGGTTCTGTAGGCCCAGAATGCCCGGTTGAAAGGGTCAACTGACAAAATAGTTAAAGGTGTTTTGCACTGCCTAAAGACTTGATAGTGCATTCAATGAATTTTCACATTTCGATTGTGTATAAACAGACACTCTTCCTTAAAAGAGTTTTCTCGATTTGCTACGTATCAGGTACGGTTTGTATGTAATTCAAACGTTAGTGTTGTTTTGGAGATATCATTTAATGCAGGAGATTACTTTATTCATCATGATGAAATTAAAGAAATTGAAATGCATTCAGCAAAATCTACCGTAAATTTTTATTTGATAACGATTTTTCCGTTTCTAGAAATTGTGAATCTATATGAGATTATTTAGTTAATGCACAAGTGCATGAATCAAACAGACCTTACACGAACTGAGTTGACATAGACTTTGTTTCTAAATATAGATTTGCGTTTCTGTTATTTTTAAGTGTTGTTTTTGTTTATATTTAGAAAAAGAGAATATTTTCTTATGTATAAACAGAATTTGGTATAATCAAAATACTATCTATGAACTACTTTGTGTTATTAAAATTTGCTGTTACAAAATTTTGGAAACTATTTAAAATTAAGGAATGTATCTCCCTCATGCAAAGCTCTGATTCGTTGTCCGGCTCCGGCTATACTTTTTTGTCCTTTTTGGTTTATAGCTCTTTATCTTTTTGATAAGCTTTGGATTTTCAAATATCTTGGCCTCGAGCATCACTGAAGAGACATTGATTGTCGAAATGCGCATCTGGTGCAGAAAAATTCGTACCGTCTATGTTATTACTACCACTGGGTTGATGCCTCTGCTGGTGGACTGATAGTCCCCGAGGGCATCACCAGCCCATGGCCAGTAGCCAGTACTTCGGTACTGGCATGAAAATACGGATTTTGTGTTATTAAAATTAGCTGTTACAAAATTTTGGATATTATTTAAAATTAAGGAATGTGTCTCCCTCATGCAAAGCTCTGATTCCTTGTCTGGCTTTGGCTATACTTTTTTGTCCTTTTTGGTTTATAGCTCTTCATCTTTTTAATAAGCTTTGGATTTTCAAATAATTTGGCCTCGAACTTCACTGAAGAGACATTGATTGTCGAAATGCGCATCTGGTGCAGAAAAATTGGTACCGTTTATGTTATTTTTAAACACGTGATACTGATGTTGGTTATGTATGTCAACATGTCAAAATTTTGTTGATTTTTCATTAGTTCTTTGAAATTAGTCATTAATATTTAAGAAATATATTTCGATCATTACAGCAGAATTTTTGAGGGAGAAAAGGGCACTCTTCTCATTTTTTTTTTATCAAAAAGATTTTTTTTTCTAGAAATGCATTCTAAAAAATAAACTGAAAAAATACTGAAATAGAAATATTTACTATTCTGCTGCCAATGAAAAGAACACCATTGAATTAAAAAAAAAGCAAGAAACATTCTTGGTGTTCTTCAAGTAGCATGTAAGCCTCGAGTGTCGTGGATTCGAAATCCCGGCCAGGTCAAACCAAAAACTTTGAATTTGGTATTTGCTCCATCACCTATTTGCACGCAGCATTTAGGAGTAAGAGCAAATACTAGTCCGCTTGGAGTCAGAATAAGGTGTCCAATTAGGGTGACATGTCTTCCTACGGACTGTTGCCTTGTGAACTATATAGCTTGCACGTTAAAAATCCGACTAAGCATGTTGATCTAGTACAAATCAGGGTTTATAATTCATATTACATTAACATGATTGATTTCGTCCTAAATATGCATTTAATTTGCCGCTTGACGTGAAGTAGCCATCCATCATCATATAATTATATTAAATTGCACCCGTCACATTGATCAGTACAATGGGAAAGAAACACCAAAAAATCCAGTGGTAGTACTCCTACCACTCCATCACTGACTATTTATAATGCAACAGAAAGTGATTATACATATTTTGCTACAAACATTGTCGATACAGGAAAAAGTACAGGCACCACACAATCAGTAAAAGAGGGGCGAAAGATACCAGAGGGACAGTCAAACTCATACATTGAAAATAAACTGACAACGCCATGGCTAAAAAATAAAAAGACAAACAGACAAATAATAGTACACAAGACACAACATAGAAAACTAAAGACTAAGCAACACGAACCCCACCAAAAACTGGGGGTGATCCCAGGTGCTCCGGAAGGGTAAGCAGATCCTGCTCCACATGTGGCACCCGTCGTGTTGCTTATGTTATTACAAATCCGGTAAATAGTCTAATTCGGTAGGTCACATTCGTGAAAAGGGAAGGGTATTGTAGTAACATGACGTATGTGTAGATGTGTAGACCACTTCATATTCCTGCAGCATTTATAATACCTTATACCCCTGTTCCAATCACACTTGCTTTTTTATAGCACTATTTGCTTATGCTTTATTTTACATAGGATAATTAAAAAAAGGTAGGCATAAGTTTTTATAAGCTGTATAACTCTTTGTTACAAACATAAGTTAATTAATAGTAAATGAGTTGGCCATTTAACCTCAGATAAATGTATCAATCATTGGAGAGCATTCAAATTTTCAACTCTTTATGGGCTATTGGTAAAAGAAAGCTTTAAAATTTTAAAATAACTTCTTGTAAGATTATCTTATAATGCTTAAACTTGAAAAAAGATAAGTGTTTGTCATTTAATTATTTTAACACCGGATATTTCCATTTTAAAGTAGCCAGTATTTGTACACAATGTTTATTAGGTCTTTCCATTTTTCCAGGAAAAGGCCTTTTCAGTTTGTTCTGATTAATATAAGTTCTTTCAACTTTTTCGTGTTAAGACACTTTGATTTTGTTTTGATTTTTATTATCATTAGGTCTTTTCACTTTTTTGTGGAAAGACCTATTTATTTTGTTCTGATTTTTATTATTATTAGGTCTTTCCATTCTTGCTTGGAAAGATCTTATTAATTTGTGCTGATTATTATTATTTTTTTCTTAATACGCCAAACCATTTTCTTGCGGTATAATCTGGTTTCACAAGATGTTGCCTAGATGTTTTGGATATTATATCGAACAGTAATTGCGGTTTTGAAACTCACTCTGTTTAGCGGAAGACTTTTGTTGTAATAATTATCTCCCCAAAAACTGTTTTTCTTGTTATTGTATCTCCTCAGTAACAAAATGGCTGACCAGATAACAAAAGAAAAACAACAACAACAATCTAACATTGTAAGTTACTTTAAAAATACACCAAAGCACGGTGACAAAAGAGACCAACCATCTAGTAGTCCTGATAATTTTTCCCTGTCTATGCAACAAGTAGAAAAACTAGCAAGACTTCTCAACCTTGATTCTTCCCTCAGTGACTCTAGCGTATCCAATTCTGATAGTACTGAGAAGATCATATAATCCTTTGAAAAAGAAACGGTGTTTAAGTTATCAGATGTTGTATTTTGCTACTCTAAAAAATCATGAGTTTATGCATTCCATCATCCCTCTTATCACAGAAAAGGTCATTGAAGTGGTCAAACCCAAAATTGTCCAGATAGTTGATGAATACATGCAGCCATACTTGCTTAGTATTAAACACAACAAAGATATGCTTTTCTTCTTAAAGATGTTAAACTTAACAAATATAAAGAGGAAATGAAAATGTTAAAACCAAATTAGACAAAGTCGAGGCCAGAATTTAAGAACAGGAACAGTATTAGCGAAGAACAAGCTTGCTATTTCATAATGTTCCTGCTCCAACTGACCTTAATAGTGACATAATCAAACTTTTCAACATTGATGCCCTTGTCCTTAGTATTTGCAATAAAATTCTCAATTTGAATTTGGACACAAGAGACATAAGCAGGTCCTATATAATTGGTGAGATCAAAGATATCAAAATAGCAATTATTGTACGCTTCCTGTAATACCGCCAGGGACAATTTGTAACAGCAAGCATAATTTAAAAGGAAAGGTATAGCAGGAGACTATTATACAGATAACATGTCTGTTTCATTCCTATTGACGTGCTTACGGTTTCATCTGAATTCGTTCTTTTTTGTTTGACAACTGAAGAAAAAAAGGGGTTTGTCAAAATCAAATATTAGTAAAGTCTTTAACGATTATGTCATATTTTTATTGTACTTTTAGACTTGCATGCTCTGGGTATCACCAGCCCAGTAGCCAGTACTTTGGTACTGGCATGAAAATACGGATTTTGTGTTATTAAAATTTGCTGTTACAAAATTTTGGAAATTATTTAAAGTTAAGGAATGTATCTCCCTCATGCAAAGCTCTGATTCCTTGCCCAGCTTTGGCTATACTTTTTGGTCCTTTCTGGTTTATAGCTCTTCATATTTTTAATAAGCTTTGGATTTTCAAATATTTTGGCCTCGAGCATCACTGAAGAGACATTGATTGTCGAAATGCGCATCTGGTGCAGAAAAATTGGTACCGTTTATGTTATTATATCAAATAGTCCGTACACATACATTTTCCTATATATTACTGGTTGAATTTCCGTCTTGTTTGTTTTCTACAAACGAGTTTGAATATCCCTTTAGTGAATTTTCCTCTCCTTTACATTAGCATACAACTAGGGACCGTCTTTAAAAACGGGGTAAAATGAGATGTACCAAGTCAGGAATATGGCAGTTGTTGTTATCAAATAGTCCGTTTCTATGTATGTTGGCGTTTGTTTTTGTTGCAGTTTAGTATTTCTGTTGTTCCATTGTTTTCCTCTTATAGTTGATGTGTTTCCCTCGGTTTTAGTTTGTAACCCCGATTTGTTTTCGTTTAATCGATTTATGACTATTGAACAGCGGTATACTACTGTTGCCCTTATTTACTTGAAGTTGAAGTCCTCACTGTGGGGTTTAGATGTAGAATATCAGTAAAATCGCCGTTCCTTTTATTTAATTTTTCAAATGCGTTTAATGATTTTGTGTAATACATTTATTAAAAAATCCTTCTTTTCTATAGGGGTAAATTCGGTAAATAAATATACGTCATCAGGGACCGCCCATTTGGGGGAGAGCTTTCTGTATAACACTGAAGTCCTGTGCTCTTCTGATTGGTAGATAATGTTTGTAATAAATATTTTTTGGTAGATGGATCAAAACTAGAGTTAAAAAAAATTACAAAATGAATGCTGAATGCACTTAATTTTTTTTACTACAGGGTTGAAAAGTAATGGGGGTCAGTATAGGAATTCAGTGCGAATCTACCGTGTTTGTAAACAAGGCCATGTGAATGACCAAAAATGCCGCATGACCCTATGTGTTTATTGTTGCAAAAGATGGGGCTACATTTGTACTTTAATGAATGATATATGAAAGCTTCTGATTTCTAAAGGTAAACCAGGTATAAATTTAATTGAAGACGTAGATTTGCATTAAAGTCAATGGGAGATTTGTTACTGATTATACCCCTGTAGGAAAATATGCACTCTGTCACTGTACTTTTTCAAGGCCACACAAAAATCACAAAGCTCATTTTCTGTAAATATTAATGCAATGGAAGCTTTTTGGAACCAGTTAAAGTTGTATTTCATACAAAATTCTATGTTTAACTGCGGTTGGCAAGGATGCACTGAGTATACAGTGGGAGGAAGCATGAGGTATATGGGAAAATCAGTTTTGTGTCCAGATTGAAAGAAACAATAGAAATTACACTTTAGAGTTATAAAATTGACGAAAACATAAATATTCACCCTATTTTACTCCCTTTGACAAAGTGTTTTTTAACCAGTGTTCGCCATGTAAAGTTGTTATTAAACACTTTTCAAGTATTTTAACACTCGAATATTCTGACCGAATGAAGATATTCATTTTTTTTTTAATAATTCATTGCGTTTCTTTAATTAAAAAAACATTCTGGACATCTCTTCAGGATTAGATACCCTTCATCTATCAAACTGGTGTTGAAATGTTTGTATTTGGATTGCCATTTTAAATGATTGCTTTTAAATTTTCTAAATTGTTACTTTAATCTTTCAAATGCAAAGTTTGGTCATACCAGTCTTATTTTTCATATTTGACACATTTTACTTCTTCAGTTTTGGCTGTCAAGTTTTGGCGAAGAAACCATCCTGATGTTGGGTTAACAGGAATTTCTGCAGAATGTTTGTAATTGACATTTTTTTTTAATTTTACAAGTAATTAAAACACAGATTTAGTAAAATGAAACATAATTATTGTTTTTTGGGGTATGAAACTGCTGAAAAAGCCTTTGAAAAGCCTCTTGTGGGGTATTTTCAGGGTATGTAATCAAATACTTCCATATAAGGCAAAATTTAACTAAAAGTACATCAATATTTTAGTTCTTAGATGTCCTTGCAATACTGGTCAAAGCAAACACATAAAACAATTCATATTAATTGAGCATATTATTTTACATCATTCTTTTGAAAACAGTCAACGTGCAACTTTATATACAAAATACACATTGGCCGCAGTACGGGCTGTAGTATAAATTTTCCTCTTTCTTTACAAATTCAGTATTTATGAATCTTGTATTGAAACTGGAACTTGCAAATTGGATATATTACATGATCAATCCAAAAAAAATAGGAAATGAGGAAAAAAGGTCCCTTATAGGGGTAAATTCAGTAAATAAATATACGTCATCAGGGACCGCCCATTTGGGGGAGAGCTTTCTGTATAACACTGAAGTCCTGTGCTCTTCTGATTGGTAGATAATGTTTGTAATAAATATTTTTTGGTAGATGGATCAAAACTAGAGTTAAGAAAAAATACAAAATGAATGCTGAATGCACTTAATTTTTTTTTTACTACAGGGTTGAAAAGTAAAGGGGGTCAGTATAGGAATTCAGTGAGAATCTACCGTGTTTGTAAACAAGGCAATGTGAATGCCCAAAATGCCGCATGACCCTATGTTTTATTGTTGCAAAGATTGGGCTACATTTGTACTTAATGAATGATATATGAAAGCTTCTGATTTCTAAAGGTAAACCAGGTATAAATTTAATTGAAGACGTAGATTTGCATTAAAGTCAATGGGAGATTTGTTACTGATTATACCCCTGTAGGAAAATATGCACTCTGTCACTGTACTTTTTCAAGGCCACACAAAAATCACAAAGCTCATTTTCTGTAAATATTAATGCAATGGAAGCTTTTTGGAACCAGTTAAAGTTGTTTTTCATACAAAATTCTATGTTTAACTGCGGTTGGCAAGGATGCACTGAGTATACAGTGGGAGGAAGCATGAGGTATATGGGAAAATCAGTTTTGTGTCCAGATTGAAAGAAACAATAGAAATTACACTTTAGAGTTATAAAATTGACGAAAAACATAAATATTCACCCTATTTTACTCCCTTTGACAAAGTGTTTTTTTAACCAGTGTTCGCCATGTAAAGTTGTTATTAAACACTTTTCAAGTATTTTAACACTCGAATATTCTGACCGAATGAAGATATTCATTTTTTTTTAATAATTCATTGCGTTTCTTTAATTAAAAACATTCTGGACATCTCTTCAGGATTAGATACCCTTCATCTATCAAACTGGTGTTGAAATGTTTGTATTTGGATTGCCATTTTAAATGATTGCTTTTAAATTTTCTAAATTGTTACTTTAATCTTTCAAATGCAAAGTTTGGTCATACCAGTCTTATTTTTTCATATTTGACACATTTTACTTCTTCAGTTTTGGCTGTCAAGTTTTGGAAGAAACCATCCTGATGTTGGGTAACAGGAATTTCTGCAGAATGTTTGTCATTGACAGTTTTTGAACTTTACAAGTAATTAAAACACAGATTTAGTAAAATGAAACATTATTGTTGTTTTTTGAGGTATGAAACTGCATGAAAAGCCTTTGAAAAGCCTTTTGGGGGTATTTTCAGGGTATATATTCAAAAACTTCCATATAAGTCAAAATTTAACTAAAAGTACATCAAAACTTAAGTTCTTAGATGTACTTGCAATACTGGTCAAATCAAACACATAAAACAATTCATATTTATTGAGCATATTATTTTACATCATTCTTTTGAAAACAGTCAATGTGCAACTTTATATACAAAATATACATTGGCCGCAGTATGGGCTGTAGTATAAATTTTCCTCTATCTTTACAAATTCTGCATTTATGAATATTGTATTGAAACTGGAACTTGAAAATTGGATAAATTACATGATCAATACAAAAAAATAGGAAATGAGGAAAAAAGGTCCCTTATAGGGGTAAATTCAGTAAATAAATATACGTCATCAGGGACCGCCCATTTGGGGAGAGCTTTCTGTATAACACTGAAGTCCTGTGCTCTTCTGATTGGTAGATAATGTTTGTAATAAATATTTTTTGGTAGATGGATCAAAACTAGAGTTAAAAAAAATTACAAAATGAATGCTGAATGCACTTAATTTTTTTTACTACAGGGTTGAAAAGTAATGGGGGTCAGTATAGGAATTCAGTGCGAATCTACCGTGTTTGTAAACAAGGCCATGTGAATGACCAAAAATGCCGCATGACCCTATGTGTTTATTGTTGCAAAAGATGGGGCTACATTTGTACTTTAATGAATGATATATGAAAGCTTCTGATTTCTAAAGGTAAACCAGGTATAAATTTAATTGAAGACGTAGATTTGCATTAAAGTCAATGGGAGATTTGTTACTGATTATACCCTGTAGGAAAATATGCACTCTGTCACTGTACTTTTCAAGGCCACACAAAATCACAAAGCTCATTTTCTGTAAATATTAATGCAATGGAAGCTTTTGGAACCAGTTAAAGTTGTTTTCATACAAAATTCTATGTTTAACTGCGGTTGGCAAGGATGCACTGAGTATACAGTGGGAGGAAGCATGAGGTATATGGGAAAATCAGTTTTGTGTCCAGATTGAAAGAAACAATAGAAATTACACTTTAGAGTTATAAAATTGACGAAAAACATAAATATTCACCCTATTTTACTCCCTTTGACAAAGTGTTTTTTTAACCAGTGTTCGCCATGTAAAGTTGTTATTAAACACTTTTTCAAGTATTTTAACACTCGAATATTCTGACCGAATGAAGATATTCATTTTTTTTTTTTAATAATTCATTGCGTTTCTTTAATTAAAAAAACATTCTGGACATCTCTTCAGGATTAGATACCCTTCATCTATCAAACTGGTGTTGAAATGTTTGTATTTGGATTGCCATTTTAAATGATTGCTTTTAAATTTTCTAAATTGTTACTTTAATCTTTCAAATGCAAAGTTTGGTCATACCCAGTCTTATTTTTTCATATTTGACACATTTTACTTCTTCAGTTTTGGCTGTCAAGTTTTGGCGAAGAAACCATCCTGATGTTGGGTTAACAGGAATTTCTGCAGAATGTTTGTAATTGACATTTTTTTTTAATTTTACAAGTAATTAAAACACAGATTTAGTAAAATGAAACATAATTATTGTTTTTGGGGTATGAAACTGCTGAAAAGCCTTTGAAAAGCCTCTTGTGGGGTATTTTCAGGGTATGTAATCAAATACTTCCATATAAGGCAAAATTTAACTAAAAGTACATCAATATTTTAGTTCTTAGATGTCCTTGCAATACTGGTCAAAGCAAACACATAAAACAATTCATATTAATTGAGCATATTATTTTACATCATTCTTTTGAAAACAGTCAACGTGCAACTTTATATACAAAATACACATTGGCCGCAGTACGGGCTGTAGTATAAATTTTCCTCTTTCTTTACAAATTCAGTATTTATGAATCTTGTATTGAAACTGGAACTTGCAAATTGGATATATTACATGATCAATCCAAAAAAAATAGGAAATGAGGAAAAAAGGTCCCTTATAGGGGTAAATTCAGTAAATAAATATACGTCATCAGGGACCGCCCATTTGGGGGAGAGCTTTCTGTATAACACTGAAGTCCTGTGCTCTTCTGATTGGTAGATAATGTTTGTAATAAATATTTTTTGGTAGATGGATCAAAACTAGAGTTAAGAAAAAATACAAAATGAATGCTGAATGCACTTAATTTTTTTTTTTACTACAGGGTTGAAAAGTAAAGGGGGTCAGTATAGGAATTCAGTGAGAATCTACCGTGTTTGTAAACAAGGCAATGTGAATGCCCAAAAATGCCGCATGACCCTATGTTTTTATTGTTGCAAAAGATTGGGCTACATTTGTACTTAATGAATGATATATGAAAGCTTCTGATTTCTAAAGGTAAACCAGGTATAAATTCAATTCAAGACATAAATTTGCATTAAAGTCAATGGGAGATTTTTTACTGAATTTACCCCTATAACATTTCTGTTCTAGTGTATAATCAAAATTTATACCTATGTTAACACTTTTGATTTCTAGTGGTAAGTTCATGCACGATACACGTGGATGCAATTCGGGGTTTCAGAAGGTTGAGATACATATGGATTAAACATTATCTTTTTAAAGGTTATTTATATATTTACTTTTATTCAGTTTTTGCGGTCACAACAATAACCTGATGTGATTAATCCTCTAATAAAACGGTGAACAACTGAAGAATAACAGAATTTGGTCAAAATCAAATAGTAGTAAAATCTTTAACGACTAGGTACTCTTTTTTGTTGTACTTTTACAATTGCGTGCTATTCATATCTAGTATGCCGTACACAGGCAGCATTCCTTTATATATCTGTTTGAGTTTCTGTCTTGGCGAACTTGTTTGAACAAATCAATGTCTACGCACACAGATTTATGACATAACATGTAGCAGTGTAAAAAGCTTTTACAAAATTACCCCAGGATGAAATAATCATATCATAATTACCTTTTTTCTTCTTCTAAAGTTTGAGTATGAAATATTATTGTCGTTAAAACGACTTTAAAATTGAATTATCTTTCATAAACAAGAACATACAATAATGTATGCCCAAGTCTTTCTTTGATATACAGAAACAAATCATTCATAAAACGTATGATATGATTTCTTTGCGCACAACACATATGGCTGAATGAACCTTCAACAGGTACACTCATGGCCAATCATTCGGAAATCCAAAGTTATCAAATATATGGGAGCAAAAAGCAATAAAAGGTTAAAACAAATCAGCTCGGATCGTCTGAGGTAAACTTAGCAAAGTGATTTGAAACGTTACCTAAAATAGCTATTACACAATCAAATAAACTTTATTTATCATTCAGCAGGTATCATGTAAATGTTGTAAATACCACATTCGGATAGCATTTTTGAAATGATTTCCGTGTGCAAAATATGTGTTCCTGGAATAACTTTAATAAGAAAACGTTTTGTAATCGAAAACTATAAAGTTTTTGAAAGCAAAAAAATAAAAATAACATTTACAGCTGAATTTTTTTTGTCAATTTTACCAAAAGAAGTTATGATTACAACCTTAGTTTTGTATTAATGTCTAATGCTTTTGACTGAAAAATTAACCAGAACATGTACCATTCTAATCAAGTCAATAATGACACACCAGCTTCTTGGTTGATAGTACCCTTTGGAAATGAAAATTACAAGCAGCTGTATTGACCAGTAGTGATATAACGGAATATGATCTCAGTGATAACAACTTGAGCGTCTGGATAAATCATCGTTAGAAACGCTTATAACAAAAAAAGTTGCAAATCCAAATAATCAAAATTCAGGGACATAAAAGGGTCTAAAAAGAACAACAAAACCCCGACCAAGGCCAACTTTCTTTGAGGAAGATGTAATTCTAGTTAACTGATAAAATCCGCTGACATATGACAATGCATTGGAACGTCCAATAGCAGGAAAATAAGATCTGTGTAGATATGATTAACACAAGTTTAAAATTATCATTTTCAAATCCATGGTCAAATTGATATGTTTACTTGTAATTCATTATCATCCCCTTTATCAATATACTGCTAAGTAAGTACTGATATGGAATATCTTCAGTTTGACTTTTGATATCAGCCCGTACAAAAAATCAGTATAAAAAACAGTACGGTCTACGTCTCTTTAAGATATGCAAAACCTGTTACTTAAATAATTTATTATCAAATAATTATTATAAAATTTTTACTTTTTAATATTTTTAGGTTCACAACTTTGTTCTTATTGTTAGCGTTTAAAAGTATAATAATACAGATGAGAGACATGCTTGGCAAACATAATATATATAATTGCTATTTCTTATAGACATAACTACGACAGCTAAACCCGACACCGCTGTACCTGTACCATCTATTGGTAAGAATATTGTTTTGAAATGGAATTTATCTTTATCATGTCCGAATTCACAAAATGTATTACAGTTTCAAAGAATAATCCCACTTTCGTAATATAACTGTTCTGTTCATATACAATGTAGCTCCTTACGTTTACACTGTGTATCATCACCACCGGATATAGGTGTGACCAAGCTAAAGGTCGCTTCTCATATCATTTTGGATTTTTACTTAAAATTTACAATTCTGACATTTTTAAACTTAAATTCATTCTGTTTAATCAATTATTTATGTTATATTTTGGTTTCTATTTACATTTCTTATCCATAATTCTTATGTTTTGATGTGTTAACTTGAAATTCTCAGTTTGGACATTGAGTGACATGTTTTAATTTGTTACGTAATTAATAACAATTTGGCTAATTCAAAATGTATGTTCTTATTGTCATAATCAGATTATAATTTCATATTTATTCTTCCAAGTTCTTAAAATAGTATAATCTTTGACAGTGAACAATATCACTCAAGATTAATTGTTATTTGTATTATTTATTTTTGTCAATTCAGTATTTTATAAATACTTGTTTATAATTTTGATGAAGAAGATTGGACTCAGGACTTTATACTGAACACGGTCCATCGGAAATAAAAATATTTCATCCTGAATTATCGAATTATTCATAGCGAGTTCCTGAGTCTCGAAATTTAGTTTGCACCAGAGTTTCAGTCCAAGAGTTTCAGTCCCAGAGTTGTCATTGCCATTCAGAGCATTCATTTGTTGTGTGATCAGGCACATCACACAGGTTCAGTAACAAGAGGCCATTCAGTCAGGCTCCTGTTACACAACTCTACAAGTCACCAAGTTTTCCCCGGTTACATAGGTACCATTCGCCTGGTTCTCTGTTTATTGTCTAAGAAAAACAACATTACTGTACAAATACCAGCGTATAGCTACCTGGGTACCTATATGTTGGTATATGTACAGTAATCTAGAATTTCTTAGACAATGAACAGAGAACCAGCTCAAGGGTGCCTATATCCGGTGCTGATGATACACAATGGTTTATACACGTTTATATAGCCCTATCTTTCAGATATTTATGTTTTGACGTTCTTGTTTAAGTTAAATCCACAAAAAAAGCGTTTCAGACGCACAAAATTTATAAAGCGTTATTTTCATTAATACTTTAACTATAAATTTAATTTTGTTTTATGAGATTGTGTTTTTTTTTTTTTTTTTTTTTTGAAAGTCTTTTTCTTTTAATTTTTCAGTTTCTGATGTCTGTCCAACGTCTAATGGCTAACATATAAATGATTTCATCATGTCGCTTGTATGTTTTACTCTAATATAGCTGTTTTCAAGTATAATTTTATTGTTTTTTTTTCTATTTTGCTTATGCCGGTATATTTTTCTAAAAGGAACGAAAATAATTAGTAATAATATTTTAGACCATCCTATATATCATTTCGAGAATGATAAAACTTCTAACAGAACAAAATTTATTAAAATCTGATTGTTCTATTAACAAATTTTACTTTTGCAAAACAAAATCAACGTTGGAAAGGCACGAGCAAATTTCTTCTAAAAAAAAACGCAAAATGTATTAACCGGAAAAAAATCAATATTGAACAAAATATCAACCTACGGTACGAATAGAAAACAACGGTCATATTCCTGATTTGGTACAGGCATGTTCCAAAGAAAATGGGGGTTTAAGCCTTGTATTTTAGCTAGCTTGATCTCTCATTTGAATAATAGTTATTTTTAGTTCCGTTATATTTACAATAGTGGTTGGGCAACCCGAACAGACATATTGTGTTAATGTGACAATAATTAGGATCCAGTAGTAAAAACTGTGTTATCATTCATCACAGCCATACAGTACAACTGACGAAAACTTCAAACAAACATACAAATAAATCTGACAAAGACGTCAACAAGAAAGTTATTGTAGTTGATAGTTAATATGACAAAGAAGTCAACAAGAAAAGTTTGTGTAATTGATAGTACTACAGTGTATTATATAAATATAAATCTTGTATTATTTGTGAAGTAGACACTGAATATTTATCTATTAGGTGTTTTTTTTTTTGGTACTTTCCGATGATCTGATATAACCCCGGTTTTGGTGGGGTTTTTGTTGCTCTGTCTTTAGTTTTCAATGTTGTGTTTTGATTGATTGATTGATTATTGGTTGCTTAACGTCCAGTGGCAAATATGTCATGTATGTTCAGTACGAGAACAAACTAACAATAAATACAATAGGTAAGTCCTGTAAAAGAAGCCGTCTAGAATGAACCCTCGCAACATGCCACTAACAGACCCCTTACAGAGTTGTTATAAAGGTTCTTAACTTGCAAAAAGCGTGGCACTCTCTTTACACGAGGCATCGGATTAAACGGCCCTATTCTGACCGGACGTGGCTACGAACTTGTACATTCCGCACAGCCAAACGGACTCCCTACTTTGGCGAGGGTTTTACTGCCTGTCGGAGGAAGACCAATGGTGACCATATTTCTATTCCCCAGTTACCTTTTGGGGCTGTATACGGTTGTTGTTCTGTTAGTCGTGTCTATCTTATTGCCATGGGATTGTTATTTCGCTTTCAACTTGTGAGTTTGGTTATCCCTTTGGTACATGTTGTCTTTCTTTTGTGGTTGGCTATTTGGACGTAAAATTAATGTTTTAAAAAACTTTAACACTAAATGAATATCATAGGTTTTCGACATTTATCCGTTTGAGGATTGTTGATTGGCATTAGTACTCTCAATTGGTTATAATTGGTATTTTCAAACAAATACTATGTGTATGTGTTCAGTGAAATGTGTAATATTTCTTGCTAGATTATTAAAACTTTATTCAGTTTAAATAAAATGTATTTTTGTTTTAAGCTGTTTCCTGTACTGATTCATGCGTGTTGCTGAATTCTGGACTAATACACATTGTTTGTATAGTTAATATAACTTCAATTTCTATGATGAATGTGACATCCCGAAAATCACTTGGAGTTGATCCGTTGCTTATTTCACGAATTGAAAGCGATGAAAGTGTCATAGATACAAATACTAGTGTTTACATTGTCATTACTTTTGCATCTTCAACAGTTACTATAACTATCCAAAATGTATCGTGTCCATATGAGGGTTTTGTGGGGTTTCAGTTCACAGTGACAACGACTTGACAAGTCGAACAGATGGGAAATTATCAGTAACAGGTAAGTTGTCATTTTATTTAAAGTTCTTATCATTTCAATTTTGATAGACAACGTTACATTCAAAATCAACGGTCACGTTTTCATTACATTTTTGAGTTAGCTTTTATATTTATGCTAATGAGGTTTATTACCATAATGATTGATAAATTAATCATGACCAGTCTCCATTAATAAAATGAACATATTCAGGGTATCATCAACCCAGTAGTCACTGCTTTGGTACTGACATGAGATGAATATACATATTTGAATTCCCCGTTCACTAACTAAGAGATCATCATGAAACTAAGGTCAAAGTTGACCTCTGATAAATTTGGAAATTATATTTAGAGCTTTTTTGGTCATAAAGCTCCTCACGTTTTTGCGTGTTTACACATGCCTGGTTTCAAATGTAAATGTTTAACCGTTCATGATTAAGATAAATCCAGAAAAACCCTTCGGACGTATGAGATTATGTAAAAGTGTTTTTATTCATTATCATGTTCAAAACTAAGAATATAAACAGTCTAATGGTTTAAAAGTTTTTTTTTAGTTTTAGGTGATTGAAGATCATTTTAATGTTATACATTTCATACAGAAATTGGCAATTTTTTCAGTTTTCCTTTTAAAAAAACATTTGTCTGAACAATTTTAGAAAAATAAATAATACAAAGAAAAGGATAATGGATGTTATTATATTTCCTTGTTACAACAATCGTACTGTACTTTATAAATTGAATCGTATACTTGCTGCGTAACAAATGACGTAGTTTGCCATAAAAAATATTAGGTCTTTTGCTTGTAAATTCAGTAATCATGTTCAATTGATCTTACAGCAAAACCAAGTGGATCCGTGGACATCAAACTACACCCTGAGCAGATTGATGGCCTCAGTAATGTTAGATCGAACAATTTGCATTCATGTACCGGTGATATCGGCACTCCGGGAGGTAAAATTGGCGTTGAAATACTTCTGGATGGAGACGATAACTTTCAATCGTGCGAGCCTAGTTTTAAGTCCATAACAGACAATGCCGGATATTGCACGATAAATCGAGAATTCAAGTTTTGGATTGCCTTTACAGCTGCAATGAACAATGCAACTATTAGATGCAAGACAACAAATGACGTATTCCCAGCCTATATATTCTAAACACGAAACGCTTGCACTTGTTCCATGTAAGTATTTACGTGATTTTTCAAAAAATCAACTAGTTGTGTGATACTTCTACTTGGGAAACAGCATAAAACACAGCTATAAATGAAAGAAGAAAAAAATGTTTTATAGTAATAAGGACTGCATTTTTCATTATTTAGTTATCCCAATGCGAATTTGAATTTGACAAAGCACTTTGAAATTCATATGTATATATTTGAGACAGCAAATTTATAATGTGTTTGCTTCTTTAATTTGTTTCATAAAACATAACTGGGCATAAAAATTCAAACTTTGTATTTCAAGTTGTGTTATGAAAGTTTGAAATGTCAAATTAAAAAAAAACCAAAACATTCAATAAAACATACACGTTTAATAAGGTTTCTAACTAGGAAAAATGAATATCACTTGTTGTCTTCTCATCGTGCTAATTATATGTTTAGGACAATTAAGTTATCTCCGTCCATGTTCGTCCATTATAATATCTTAAGAAATTACGTGCATTTTGTAAAGAGGGGGTATATGATTGACTTTTGACTTATTTTCTAATAGATTCCTAATACTCGGTTGGTGTGGAGTTGGAATTGTGTTCAGATAAAAAAAACATTTCTATCAAAACTGAAAAAATGAAAGTTAAATAAATAATCTTTTGAAATACTTTATAGAATAATTTCTCTTATTTCCCGGTGAGCCATAATGGTTTAGAATTTTTTTTTAAAGATAACTAGTTTTGGACAAGGATATTTCAAATAGAATGTATATGTAAACTTCCCACAAATAAGAGTAGACATTAGGCATACGTCAATGAAAAAGAAATTCAACGACAAAATTAATCAAAAAGACATCTAAATGCATGGCAAAATACAGACTTCAACAATTGATAGGCGTTCATTTTTTTTATTTTACAAATAGCGTTATATTAGTATCAGCAACCTTAACAAACGCTTGAATGGATAACCATAGGACCAAAATATCACATACACTTTTATTATTATTCTTGTATAACAAATTAATAAATTTTAACACAAAAGGAATATGCAATCATCAAAACGTCTTCAATTACAAAAATCAATATTCAATCTTTTACAAAATCAGTCAATATTTCCAAAGGGACCCTTATTAAGAAAAATTAAACAAAAACGGTAGAAAAAATACACTTACATTTGTGTTGACAGAAATCGTTTGACTGAGTTGGGAAAAGGGGTATCGTCGGGAATGTGTAAACAACGCGTAATCGTGATTGATTGGTGGTTGCTTAGTTCACGCCAAGTGGCAATCTATCATGAATGTTGAGGACGAGAACAAATAATGAATTAATGCAATAGGTCGACCCGGTTGAAGGTCTGAAAATTTGTACTGCCACAGGAAAATGTTAGAATCATGGATACGGAAGACATTTTGCTTAGCAACTGTCCACCTTCGGAGCCCATTTTAGCCTTGATACCTTTTGTTTTGCTTCGTAAATCTAGTTGTGTTTGATTACTTTAAACTCAAACAGCAAATATCCTACATTTTGTACCATAAGTTGCTGCCCACTTGGGCACACTTCACACTTACTTGTTAAAAAGACACTCTTTCATACAACAATATATAAATAGCATAAAAGATATTTGAAATGTGCAGAAAGACAACACTGTTTTAAATACACATGTTGATTACTTATAATCGTTCAATATTCCTGATTTTAGTCAGATTATTAAATATAATCAACGAAGTTTCTAATGGCATGATAGTTTATTGTCTGTTCGTCAATCAGCTGTTGTTGCAGAATATATCCCCTTCATTGTTTTTTTTTTTTTTTTTATTATATTCAAACTGCGTTGAAGGTTTGCACTCTATTCATATATATACAATGGAGAATTATTCTTTTTCGGGAGAGGACATTTAGAAATATTCCATAATACTTATTGACCCCTTTTTAGCTCAGCCTGAGTTTTTCGCATCACTTTAACGTCCGTAGTCTGTATTCGTCCGTTTACTTTAAGAAACATTTTCATTGACAATTAGAACGAAACTAGACCACAATCATCCTTGGGGTATTAAGTTTTAAAAAAGTGTTCATTAACCTGGCTTTCAAGACTAAAAATAGAATATGGGCATAAAACAAAAGTACTGACCATTATCTTTAAAACTATTATAGAGAGATTATTTGACATGGGCATAAATGTTCAGAATATCAAGATCTACCTACCGTCTATTTTTACCGAAACTGTTGAACAACATTTTATCAGAGTAATTCCCCTTACTGACAATTAATATTTTTTTCCAATTTTGGGTATTGTCGTTTTAACTATATCAGATAATAAAGTGAAGCTATAATTACAACAATGATCAGCATGACAAAATCTACAAATGAGTTATTATAATCGAAATTGTAAAGCGACTCCTTGTAGTAGTTATTGCCCTTGAAAGATGAATTGTCCTCACTATAGTATTTGTCCGTGGAACTATACTAGATAGAGAGAATATTTAAACACAAAGTACGATCAACAGCACAATATCTAGTCAACTTGTGCAAAATTGTAAGCCGACTCCAGATAAGAGTTATTTCCTCCTTGAAAGACGATTTTTACCAATGTTTGTGGGGTTTTTTGCGGAAGTTATTGTTGATAGAGAGACAAGCAAAACATTATGAGCTGGGCTAGATCTATAAATAAGATAACAATGCCAATTTCCATGAGACTCTTTATAGGATTATTGCCATGAAAAGACTATTTTTACCAGATCTTGTGGCTTTGCAGAAACTATAGTAGGAGGTATGGCTCTTGAAAGAAGATTGTACCCATATTTGTGTTTTTTGGTGGAAACTATAGTACATAAAGAGAAAGTGATTACAGCAAAAATGATCATCAGGACAAAATCTATCAATACGTCAAATGATTGAAATTTTCTTTTGAATCCTTATAGGAGTTATTTTTCTTGGTAGACGTTTTATACATTTGTGTTTTTGTGGAAACTATAGTAGATACACAGGAACTGTAAACAGGAAATGTAAATGATCAAGAAGAAAAAATCTTCTAATAAATCAAATGGTATCCTTGAATAACAATTTTTACCCATTTGTTCTCCCCAGTAATTATTTGAAATAGTTTTTATTGCATTGAAACAATTTTATGAAAAGTGATAAAAAAATTTGAAAATGAAGACTATTTTTGGGAGGGGACCAAGTACATGTATAAATAGTTAATATAGTACCTTCATCTTTTTAAATCCACTTTAAATGTGTATGAAGGGGTTCGATAATCTTAAAATGGTTTGAGGCGATTTTTAAAAGGTGTGTGGGTGCAAATGTCCCCTATTGATTTTTGTTGCCGGAATAACGTTTTCATTTCTATCAGATCACATTTTTGTCAACTTGGTTGATCGTTTCTAATGACAAATCCTTGAAAGAAAGTGTTATTCAAACATGTCGTTATAAGCTATTCCCCTTTATTCATTGGATGGCATATGTCCGCAGCTTGCTCTCTAAATGTTCTTTCATTTTTGCCTAGTTTCTTTCTATTATTATGACTTATTATATTATCAGATAACTCCTTGCAATTCTTGATTTTATCAGCAGAAATAACTATTTATTCTGCAATATGTGTCATTTATTCGCTAAAATTAAACTCACATAAGTTTATTTATTTATTTTTAGTTAAAGGGTGTTCGAGAGTGATTTTTCATCAGACTTAAAATCAAATCTAAAAAGTAAATTCAATACAGTTCCATTTGCTTACAGGAAAATAGTGTTTATTAATTTTCTAAATACCAAATGTTGAATGACAAAATATTAATAACTATAAAATTAAATATATGTTCGTTTATCAGTCAAATTAAATCACAAATAATAACAAAACAAAATCAAATTCGTGTATTTATATTATAAAACTTACACTACAATGACCATTTTCATTTTCCAACTCGATGTCTTCAGCTTTATATAAAACCGCCTTCTTGTCAATACCTTCCATGGCACTGTTTTGAAACTTGCTGGTTTTTGTTGCACTCAAAATGAAGGAAAGCTAAAATGCATAACTTGATTTTTATAGCAATTAAAAAAAACGCAGTATTTCTTTCTTTATTTAGCTAGCTATGAAACCAGATTTAATTCACCATTTTCTACATAAGGAAATGCCTGTACCAAGTTAGGAATATAACAGTTGTTTTTATCACATGTGACTGAAAGAATTTATGAATACAAGAAGTTTTAAACCATATTCAGTTTTTTGTAAGAAATGAAAAATGGTTTATGTACAGGAGAGATGAAAAGGGATATTTTATACCAATTAAATCAATTGTATTAATCGAAGGATAACCGAATAAACAAATTTAAGAGCACTTCTTAACAGTGGACATTAAAACTAAAGCTTGCGTATTGGCAACTCTACTTAATAAAGTTAAAACTGAAAGGAACATGTGCGGCACAAGTAAAATCGTACCTTAAGATGTAAACCATGCTTTTTAGCATTACTTATATTACAAATGCACTGTAACACATACATTTCTATATTTATTAATTTTGTAAATCAGTAAATTAGACGTTAAATTGTCAAAATTGAAAGTAAAATTTGTGACTCATTCTTTTCTCAATGAACTTTTTCTTTCTTATAATTTTTTCATTATTTATTTGGTAGTACATGCAAATGTACACAGAAAATTTTCAATCATACAACATCTAAACTTTACTAAATTGTCGATGGCAGTAGTTGTGTTTCATGTTTGTATTACATGTATAACGAACATTCCAAGATTGTAGAACTATCCTACTGCTGAAAACAAAAAAACTTAATTTCTTTCTACTTGTTAATTGCAAATTATATCGTCACTTGTATATGAGGCATTAATGTACTCTGACAATGTTTTCATAAGCTCTTTCATTACAAAGTATTGAACAAAAAAATTCAAAAGGGAGAACTCAATAAAAAACAAACATGACACAAACGCTTGCCTTTATCAACCAACGGAACGACAAGAAAAACAACAGTCATATTCCTTACTTAGTACAAACATTTTTCCGAAGAAAATTGTAGGTTAAACATGGTTGCTATAGCTAGCTAAACCTCCCGCTTGAACTAAATGTATATTATTACGTTATGTTGACAAAATTGTATGAGCAACCCAACCAGACATAATTGGTTAACGTGCTAGTAGTTGTGATCCAGAAGCCTAAATTATGTAAATATACATCATAGAAATACAACACAACAGACGGAGGCCATCGGGACTGTAAATATATGGAAAATGGAAACTGTCAAATGTCAGAGGTTTTGTTAAATATTCTTCTAACTTTAGGGATTGTAATGCTTGTTTATAGCTAAATATTGTAGGTGCAATGGTTTTATTGTGCCTGTATGAGACAATGGAAACAGAATAAAATCAAAAATAAAGCGGATTTCAGATGTTACTTTAAAATATTCTTGTAAAATATTCTCAATGGTGCACATTGGCCCTTTTTAGTTTTTTTTATTTAACTTTTCGTACAGTTTATGATACGTATTGTTATTGTAAAAATGTTTCTAAATTAAAATCATCAGAGTTTACCATTTGCTTCTACATTACTAGATATGGTTGCTTCACCTGTTACTTCCATTCTCCCCTCGATTGGTCTGTACAACTTTATATTTCAATCAGTAAGGATATATTTCAAAGTTAAATGAAACTTCACTGCGGAGTTGGTGAATGTCAATCATTTATATGGGGAAGAAAACACCAGGAAGGATCATTTAGGAAATGTATTTTTAACAAGGAAATTATCATCGCGTTCTTGTTACGGTAGCTGAATGAAAAGTTTTATACGACTTGTCAAAGCATTGTAACAGAAAAATTTGTTCAACTTGTCGATAGTGAATTGAATAAATATATGTTTTCTTAAAAGAGGGTGTGTAACAAAACTTATGCCATTGTTTTTTTTTTCCTAGTTATGACCTCTAATACTAACACTATTGTATTTGCAGATTTACGATCATGCATTGATTGACTCAAACTGAGTTGTCCGTCATAAAAAACGTTGTTGCCTGCAAATCTTCAACTACATTACTTGTTCAGCTGAATGAAAACACTGCTTATCTTATATTTGAAAATAGTCACACGACGTCGTTGATGTCGCTATCAATTTCAATCATTGAAAATGAAAATTTGGTAGTGTTTTCCAATCAAACATAACGTCACAAACAATGTTGCATTAGCATGTTCAGTTAAGATAGAAGTGACAATACTAATGCTTCTTTATTTATTTATGTTACAATATATAACTCCTTCAGTTTCCAGAATATTTGCAGCTCCTACCTCTAAATACCAACAATACAATTTACAGGGATTTTAGATGCTTTTCAGTAAGGTATCAGTTTTCAACTGATCATTTAAAACTTTCCGGTAACTCATAACTAAAAATTCTGAAATCCAGATTAGGTAACAATTGGCCTTACGCTATGCAGTGAAAAACGTCTAATTAAAGAGATTTTTATAAAGAGAACATTTAATTAGTCAATTCGTTTTCAAATTTAAATTAAATATATTGAACGATACACTTGGTAATTTATGCAAAGTTTCAATAAATTGGTTGAATTTGCCCAAAAAAAAAATATAAATGTTGTGAAATATTCTTTTAGTTCACTTAATTAACATACACCATTTACACATTGTCATTCATATTTTTCAATGCAGTTAACTTTAGATTTTTACGGCGAGAAAAAAAAAATGTCTTTTTCCTTTTTGTCGAGCATTAACATGCGTGTACTAAAACACTGACAATTCCTTTTCTGAACATTTGTTCTGTGACATAATATTAGGTTACACATATGACAAAAATAATTTAGACCAATGAGATAACAAATATAAGTGAAAATAAGATACTTAGAAGTAAACAAGTGTGTCCTTAAGAGTAGACAAGTGTATGTACGATATAGTAGTGACTTATAGGAGAAATACAGATTCTACTACTTCATCGAGTGTTATACGATATTGTTCCAAGGGAGACAGTTAAATTTTCAAATTTAAATCGCAAGGCAAACACTAAAAGTTATCTGCTAATTTATATGATTACAGGTAATATAATTTAAATTTTAATTTCTATGGAGCAAAGTCGGTTAATTATATTAATGTCGGTCAAAATTAATGTTTATTGCCTATTGTAAACTGTTTCAACTCTAAACAATGATTCGTTTTGTCAAATCGACAAAATAATCAGCCAGCAAACAACAAACATCTTTATTGATAACCATAACGGTGACATTAGAAAGGAAGATTTTCTGTTACATATGACTTTTTTACACTTAATTCATGCTTTAAAAATAAATAAAAGAATCACTTTCATCGCCGAACGGAATTGTAAAAACCATTAAAAGAATTAAAAGAATGAAAGGTCATTAGTTTTATAAATGTATAGTTAAACATACATGTATCAGCGACGGACGTTTACAAAAATTCTTGCTGTTTTCATGCCCTATGATTAGAGGAAACGTTTATTTCTCTGGGCCTACCTACGTGTATTTGTCACATCAAACAATCTTAAAGATTATACGAACGAAATTAAAAAAATTGTTTCCAAAGGTTAGGTTAAATATTTATCGCGGCATAAAAACGGGGATACGAAATGATGAGTAATTTTAATGTCCTAGACTGATAAGAATCTTTTGGTAATGTCAGGTTCGTTTTGTTTCATAACTTCAATACCGATGTATTTCATTGGTTGTATAAAAATCAAACAACAGATTTAATATGCTTATTCATTTTTATTTATCCTTATTGATATACCAAAGACCTAAAAATTGGTGTGAAAAAGTTTTTAAAAAATACTATAATAAGTGCCCACGTTTATAATTGAATCAAATAATTTCGAAATAACTTTCTGGGTTATTCTATGACAAGGTAATTTTTTCTGATAACGCCGACGAATTTTTAGGAACTCACACCGTCGCATTTATATATCGATCACTTTTCAACAATTTCTACATAAATGTAAAAGAACGTACACAGAATCAGTAAGGAACAGAGAAATATTTAACACTTTAATATCGACAAAAAAGACTACAAAAACCACACCGATAACAAAAATAAACAAACGAAACCAGGCGAAAAAAAGTAAAATATATACAGATAAAAACCAAAACAACAACAGAACCCCTCCCCAAAAAAACCAAAACGGAATAACACAATACCAGGAAAATACTTCATAAGCTAGAATCCGGTATAACGTAATTCCATTACTTGAGTATTTTGTATGTCAGATTTATTATTTGTATGTCTTTCCCTGTTCGACAAATATTCTTCGTAATGCAATAAACTATTTATAATTAATGGTGTAGTTGGTTTTTACCCTAATAATCATGATAATATCATTTTACCAAATGCAATTGCTTGCTGTCTTAATTCATTGTCTTCTCTGCTACACTATTGTCCATGTAAAGTGAAATTGGGGGTTAATCGAATTGACTACTAAATCATATCCGTAAAATAAATACTCGTGTACCGCACCAGTACATAAAGCTATGCATATATCTTTGAATTATGTCTAAACTTTTGTTACATAAGCATAAAGATTCCCAGCAGTCCAAATCCAGTCATTAAGATTACTCACCATTTTGTCCATTGTATAACTTTACGATTGTTTACTTTTAACCGGAAATAATTTTGTTTTCAATGTGAGGATAAATTTAACTTGACAATAGACATATTTAAAGAAATATACAAAACATACAATTGTTCTTTCGTATATAATTGTAAAAAAACCACTTAAATTCTATTTGAAACATTGGTTTTATGATAGTATCATTAATAATTAGAAGTCGGACATGTTACAGTTAAATATTCCTAAGAAAATAAAAACAGACAAAATATGATTCTTCAATTAAAGATGACAAAACGGAATTCGGAGATGATACGTGCGGTTATCCATGATTGCGAATTTGATAAATTGTATATCAGTTATCCTTTAAAATCTAATCTTTGTTGAAGTTAATGAACACTTGATGCAAACAGTTTTACGAGAAAGAGCAAATGAAAGAGAAAAATACGAGACATCAATTTAAACCAGTTGCAAATCCAGAGGTAAGGGGTCTAGTGGGATTCGGATCCTAACTTGTTTTACGGATTGTATTCTGAAGCCATATTTGTTTAAATTTTTTATTAAGATTTTGTAAGTTTCATATTTAATAAGTTCACATTTGATTGTTTTTGGTGGTCAAAGTTGATTGGTGATTATATATGTGCAATATTGACGGTGTTCCCATGGCTGTAATTAAATCTAAACAAATGTTAGCCCTCCCGAGACAGTAAGTTTTTTTTATTCTGTTTTTTTTTTTTTTAAATCGGGATACTCTTTTTCAATTATACAGGTATGGTGTGCTTGTGTCTGCATGTGTTTTGTTTATTTAGTCCCTTGGTAATGTATAATTGTAAAACAAAACTATCTTAATCATAATTTTTGGTAACCGATAACTTGAATGGACCAGTGAATGGTAAAACATATTCTTGGATAACTTATTCTATGTCTAAATGTATTTTGATTTGAAGACTCGTT
>JAASAO010000135.1:0-32024 GCA_017311375.1 Mytilus coruscus | reverse complement strand
ATTCAACCATAACATACAACCACATTGTATCGTAAGATATGTAACACTTTCGTCATGCATTCAACCATAACAAACAACCACATTGTATCGTAAGATATGTAACACTTTCGTCATGCATTCAACCATAACATACAACCACATTGTATCGTAAGATATGTAACACTTTCGTCATGCATTCAACCATAACAAACAACCACATTGTATCGTAAGATATGTAACACTTTCGTCATGCATTCAACCATAACAAACAACCACATTGTATCGTAAGATATGTAACACTTTCGTCATGCATTCAACCATAACATACAACCACATTGTATCGTAAGATATGTAACACTTTCGTCATGCAAAGATATGTAACCATAACATTGTATCGTAAGATATGTAACACTTTCGTCATGCATTCAACCATAACATAACACTTTCGTCACAACCACATTGTATCGTAAGATATGTAACACTTTCGTCATTGTATCGTAAGATATGTAACACTTTCGTCATGCATTCAACCATAACATACAACCACATTGTATCGTAAGATATGTAACACTTTCGTCATGCATTCAACCATAACATACAACCACATTGTATCGTAAGATATGTAACACTTTCGTCATGCATTCAACCATAACAACACCACATTGTATCGTAAGATATGTAACACTTTCGTCATGCATTCAACCATAACATACAACCACATTGTATCGTAAGATATGTAACACTTTCGTCATGCATTCAACCATAACATACAACCACATTGTATCGTAAGATATGTAACACTTTCGTCATGCATTCAACCATAACATACAACCACATTGTATCGTAAGATATGTAACACTTTCGTCATGCATTCAACCATAACATACAACCACATTGTATCGTAAGATATGTAACACTTTCGTCATGCATTCAACCATAACATACAACCACATTGTATCGTAAGATATGTAACACTTTCGTCATGCATTCAACCATAACATACAACCACATTGTATCGTAAGATATGTAACACTTTCGTCATGCATTCAACCATAACATACAACCACATTGTATCGTAAGATATGTAACACTTTCGTCATGCATTCAACCATAACATTGTATCGTAAGATATGTAACACTTTCGTCATGCATTCAACCACAACCACATTGTATCGTAAGATATGTAACACTTTCGTCATGCATTCAACCATAACAAACAACCACATTGTATCGTAAGATATGTAACACTTTCGTCATGCATTCAACCATAACATACAACCACATTGTATCGTAAGATATGTAACACTTTCGTCATGCATTCAACCATAACATACAACCACATTGTATCGTAAGATATGTAACACTTTCGTCATGCATTCAACCATAACAAACAACCACATTGTATCGTAAGATATGTAACACTTTCGTCATGCATTCAACCATAACAAACAACCACATTGTATCGTAAGATATGTAACACTTTCGTCATGCATTCAACCATAACAAACAACCACATTGTATCGTAAGATATGTAACACTTTCGTCATGCATTCAACCATAACATACAACCACATTGTATCGTAAGATATGTAACACTTTCGTCATGCATTCAACCATAACATACAACCACATTGTATCGTAAGATATGTAACACTTTCGTCATGCATTCAACCATAACATACAACCACATTGTATCGTAAGATATGTAACACTTTCGTCATGCATTCAACCATAACATACAACCACATTGTATCGTAAGATATGTAACACTTTCGTCATGCATTCAACCATAACAAACAACCACATTGTATCGTAAGATATGTAACACTTTCGTCATGCATTCAACCATAACAAACAACCACATTGTATCGTAAGATATGTAACACTTTCGTCATGCAACCATAACAAACAACCACATTGTATCAACACTTTCGTCATGCATTCAACATAACAACCACATTGTATCGTAAGATATGTAACACTTTCGTCATGCATTCAACCATAACATACAACCACATTGTATCGTAAGATATGTAACACTTTCGTCATGCATTCAACCATAACAAACAACCACATTGTATCGTAAGATATGTAACACTTTCGTCATGCATTCAACCATAACAAACAACCACATTGTATCGTAAGATATGTAACACTTTCGTCATGCATTCAACCATAACATACAACCACATTGTATCGTAAGATATGTAACACTTTCGTCATGCATTCAACCATAACATACAACCACATTGTATCGTAAGATATGTAACACTTTCGTCATGCATTCAACCATAACAAACAACCACATTGTATCGTAAGATATGTAACACTTTCGTCATGCATTCAACCATAACAAACAACCACATTGTATCGTAAGATATGTAACACTTTCGTCATGCATTCAACCATAACAAACAACCACATTGTATCGTAAGATATGTAACACTTTCGTCATGCATTCAACCATAACATACAACCACATTGTATCGTAAGATATGTAACACTTTCGTCATGCATTCAACCATAACAAACAACCACATTGTATCAACCACATTGTATCGTAAGATATGTAACACTTTCGTCATGCATTCAACCATAACAAACAACCACATTGTATCGTAAGATATGTAACACTTTCGTCATGCATTCAACCATAACAAACAACCACATTGTATCGTAAGATATGTAACACTTTCGTCATGCATTCAACCATAACATACAACCACATTGTATCGTAAGATATGTAACACTTTCGTCATGCATTCAACCATAACAAACAACCACATTGTATCGTAAGATATGTAACACTTTCGTCATGCATTCAACCATAACATACAACCACATTGTATCGTAAGATATGTAACACTTTCGTCATGCATTCAACCATAACATACAACCACATTGTATCGTAAGATATGTAACACTTTCGTCATGCATTCAACCATAACAATGCACAACCACATTGTATCGTAAGATATGTAACACTTTCGTCATGCATTCAACCATAACAAACAACCACATTGTATCGTAAGATATGTAACACTTTCGTCATGCATTCAACCATAACATACAACCACATTGTATCGTAAGATATGTAACACTTTCGTCATGCATTCAACCATAACATACAACCACATTGTATCGTAAGATATGTAACACTTTCGTCATGCATTCAACCATAACATACAACCACATTGTAAAGATATGTAACACTTTCGTCATGCATTCAACCATAACATACAACCACATTGTATCGTAAGATATGTAACACTTTCGTATCGTAAGATATGTAACACTTTCGTCATGCATTCAACCATAACATACAACCACATTGTATCGTAAGATATGTAACACTTTCGTCATGCATTCAACCATAACATACAACCACATTGTATCGTAAGATATGTAACACTTTCGTCATGCATTCAACCATAACAAACAACCACATTGTATCGTAAGATATGTAACACTTTCGTCATGCATTCAACCATAACAAACAACCACATTGTATCGTAAGATATGTAACACTTTCGTCATGCATTCAACCATAACAAACAACCACATTGTATCGTAAGATATGTAACACTTTCGTCATGCATTCAACCATAACAAACAACCACATTGTATCGTAAGATATGTAACACTTTCGTCATGCATTCAACCATAACAAACAACCACATTGTATCGTAAGATATGTAACACTTTCGTCATGCATTCAACCATAACAAACAACCACATTGTATCGTAAGATATGTAACACTTTCGTCATGCATTCAACCATAACATACAACCACATTGTATCGTAAGATATGTAACACTTTCGTCATGCATTCAACACATACAACCACATTGTATCGTAAGATATGTAACACTTTCGTCATGCATTCAACCATAACAAACAACCACATTGTATCGTAAGATATGTAACACTTTCGTCATGCATTCAACCATAACAAACAACCACATTGTATCGTAAGATATGTAACACTTTCGTCATGCATTCAACCATAACAAACAACCACATTGTATCGTAAGATATGTAACACTTTCGTCATGCATTCAACCATAACAAACAACCACATTGTATCGTAAGATATGTAACACTTTCGTCATGCATTCAACCATAACAAACAACCACATTGTATCAACCACATTGTATCGTAAGATATGTAACACTTTCGTCATGCATTCAACCATAACATACAACCACATTGTATCGTAAGATATGTAACACTTTCGTCATGCATTCAACCATAACAAACAACCACATTGTATCGTAAGATATGTAACACTTTCGTCATGCATTCAACCATAACAAACAACCACATTGTATCGTAAGATATGTAACACTTTCGTCATGCATTCAACCATAACAAACAACCACATTGTATCGTAAGATATGTAACACTTTCGTCATGCATTCAACCATAACAAACAACCACATTGTATCGTAAGATATGTAACACTTTCGTCATGCATTCAACCATAACAAACAACCACATTGTATCGTAAGATATGTAACACTTTCGTCATGCATTCAACCATAACATACAACCACATTGTATCGTAAGATATGTAACACTTTCGTCATGCATTCAACCATAACATACAACCACATTGTATCGTAAGATATGTAACACTTTCGTCATGCATTCAACCATAACATAACATACAACCACATTGTATCGTAAGATATGTAACACTTTCGTCATGCATTCAACCATAACAAACAACCACATTGTATCGTAAGATATGTAACACTTTCGTCATGCATTCAACCATAACAAACAACCACATTGTATCGTAAGATATGTAACACTTTCGTCATGCATTCAACCATAACATACAACCACATTGTATCGTAAGATATGTAACACTTTCGTCATGCATTCAACACTTTCGTCATGCATATCGTAAGATATGTAACACTTTCGTCATGCATTCAACCATAACATTGTATCGTAAGATATGTAACACTTTCGTCATGCATTCAACCATAACATACAACCACATTGTATCGTAAGATATGTAACACTTTCGTCATGCATTCAACCATAACATACAACCACATTGTATCGTAAGATATGTAACACTTTCGTCATGCATTCAACCATAACATACAACCACATTGTATCGTAAGATATGTAACACTTTCGTCATGCATTCAACCATAACATACAACCACATTGTATCGTAAGATATGTAACACTTTCGTCATGCATTCAACCATAACATACAACCACATTGTATCGTAAGATATGTAACACTTTCGTCATGCATTCAACCATAACAAACAACCACATTGTATCGTAAGATATGTAACACTTTCGTCATGCATTCAACCATAACATACAACCACATTGTATCGTAAGATATGTAACACTTTCGTCATGCATTGTATCGTAAGATATGTAACACTTTCGTCATGCATTCAACCATAACAAACAACCACATTGTATCGTAAGATATGTAACACTTTCGTCATGCATTCAACCATAACAAACAACCACATTGTATCGTAAGATATGTAACACTTTCGTCATGCATTCAACCATAACAACAACACATTGTATCGTAAGATATGTAACACTTTCGTCATGCATTCAACCATAACAAACAACCACATTGTATCGTAAGATATGTAACACTTTCGTCATGCATTCAACCATAACATACAACCACATTGTATCGTAAGATATGTAACACTTTCGTCATGCATTCAACCATAACAAACAACCACATTGTATCGTAAGATATGTAACACTTTCGTCATGCATTCAACCATAACAAACAACCACATTGTATCGTAAGATATGTAACACTTTCGTCATGCATTCAACCATAACATACAACCACATTGTATCGTAAGATATGTAACACTTTCGTCATGCATTCAACCATAACATACAACCACATTGTATCGTAAGATATGTAACACTTTCGTCATGCATTCAACCATAACAAACAACCACATTGTATCGTAAGATATGTAACACTTTCGTCATGCATTCAACCATAACAAACAACCACATTGTATCGTAAGATATGTAACACTTTCGTCATGCATTCAACCATAACATACAACCACATTGTATCGTAAGATATGTAACACTTTCGTCATGCATTCAACCATAACATACAACCACATTGTATCGTAAGATATGTAACACTTTCGTCATGCATTCAACCATAACAAACAACCACATTGTATCGTAAGATATGTAACACTTTCGTCATGCATTCAACCATAACAAACAACCACATTGTATCGTAAGATATGTAACACTTTCGTCATGCATTCAACCATAACAAACAACCACATTGTATCGTAAGATATGTAACACTTTCGTCATGCATTCAACCATAACAAACAACCACATTGTATCGTAAGATATGTAACACTTTCGTCATGCATTCAACCATAACAAACAACCACATTGTATCGTAAGATATGTAACACTTTCGTCATGCATTCAACCATAACAAACAACCACATTGTATCGTAAGATATGTAACACTTTCGTCATGCATTCAACCATAACAAACAACCACATTGTATCGTAAGATATGTAACACTTTCGTCATGCATTCAACCATAACAAACAACCACATTGTATCGTAAGATATGTAACACTTTCGTCATGCATTCAACCATAACAAACAACCACATTGTATCGTAAGATATGTAACACTTTCGTCATGCATTCAACCATAACAAACAACCACATTGTATCGTAAGATATGTAACACTTTCGTCATGCATTCAACCATAACAAACAACCACATTGTATCGTAAGATATGTAACACTTTCGTCATGCATTCAACCATAACAAACAACCACATTGTATCGTAAGATATGTAACACTTTCGTCATGCATTCAACCATAACAAACAACCACATTGTATCGTAAGATATGTAACACTTTCGTCATGCATTCAACCATAACAAACAACCACATTGTATCGTATGCATTCAACATAACAACCACATTGTATCGTAAGATATGTAACACTTTCGTCATGCATTCAACCATAACATACAACCACATTGTATCGTAAGATATGTAACACTTTCGTCATGCATTCAACCATAACAAACAACCACATTGTATCGTAAGATATGTAACACTTTCGTCATGCATTCAACTATAACAAACAACCACATTGTATCGTAAGATATGTAACACTTTCGTCATGCATTCAACCATAACATACAACCACATTGTATCGTAAGATATGTAACACTTTCGTCATGCATTCAACATAACATTGTATCGTAAGATATGTAACACTTTCGTCATGCATTCAACCATAACATACAACCACATTGTATCGTAAGATATGTAACACTTTCGTCATGCATTCAACCATAACAAACAACCACATTGTATCGTAAGATATGTAACACTTTCGTCATGCATTCAACCATAACATACAACCACATTGTATCGTAAGATATGTAACACTTTCGTCATGCATTCAACCATAACAAACAACCACATTGTATCGTAAGATATGTAACACTTTCGTCATGCATTCAACCATAACATACAACCACATTGTATCGTAAGATATGTAACACTTTCGTCATGCATTCAACAATAACAAACAACCACATTGTATCGTAAGATATGTAACACTTTCGTCATGCATTCAACCATAACATACAACCACATTGTATCGTAAGATATGTAACACTTTCGTCATGCATTCAACTATAACATACAACCACATTGTATCGTAAGATATGTAACACTTTCGTCATGCATTCAACTATAACAAACAACCACATTGTATCGTAAGATATGTAACACTTTCGTCATGCATTCAACCATAACAAACAACCACATTGTATCGTAAGATATGTAACACTTTCGTCATGCATTCAACTATAACAAACAACCACATTGTATCGTAAGATATGTAACACTTTCGTCATGCATTCAACCATAACAAACAACCACATTGTATCGTAAGATATGTAACACTTTCGGAAAGTTTAAAAGTCTTTCATTTATATTGTGAAATCTTTTTGGAATTCGGTATATTTTATGCATTGCTATCTATCAACGTGATTGCATCCAAATACTCTTTAAACATAACATCTTTTAATTTTTTTTTAAAGTACGTTTGTAAATATACAATAACCGCTCCTATTACGTTCGTTCGTCGAGATATGTTCGTTCTTCAATATCCTGGTCATCTCTACAAAGTATGTGTAAAGAACAAACTAGAGATATTGATAAAACTAGATTATTTTGGGTGTCTTGCATTAGCACATAAAATTATGCTACATTTGATGGTAATGTCATCTAAAATGTCTCAAAAAGAAAAATTATGTATAATATATTTTTATTGTGATAGTTATAATACAATTCCATTCAGCATTATTTTAACTGAATTCTACCAAAATATCAGTCACTGGAAATAATCTATATTTATTTAAAGAATGTATCTCTCACACATTGCTCTCGTTTCTTTTCCCTTTGTACAGATAAGACTTGTCAATGTATGCAATTTAATGTTAGTAAATAGAAGTATAGAAAAGGCTATCGGTAACGTACATTTGAACTTGTTCTCATATACCGAAAATGAGAAGCTGTTGTGAATAAAAGAATACATACAATTTATTTCAACGAATGACTCCTTTGGAGTCCATGCCATCCCTTCAGTTTTGCGTGCAACCGTGATTAGTCTTCTTCATCAAATTTATTATAAATATTGCGAATCGATAAACTACTGTTGCCTTAATATACTCTCAAAACACAATATTGTGCGCATGATGATTTATAAGCATTGAATATCACTTTGGTATCTTTCGCCTCTCTTGTACATATACATTTCCAAAATTTTCCGTTGAAAATTTTAATATAATTAATGAACTAAGCTTTAAACTTGCCCACGAAAATATTGTTTTAGGATTATTTTTATGTCCTTTTTTGGTAATTTAAGTCTTAGAGTATTAATTCCTGGCTTTCCATTTTTACGTTCACGATGCAGGGAAAACCAGAAAAAACAATATGTACGAATCAAATTTATAAAGTGTTAATTAATTTTGTAACATTGAATCTTTTATGATTTAAAAAATAAAGAAAATGGTGAAATAGTAAATAAAAGCCAAATTGTAATTTTTTTTTTTTTTTTTTTTTTGACAGACGAAGATTGTTATAAAGATAGGACTGCGACGCCTGGGCTCATAGGGGGTCAATGCCAGCAGGTCCAGATAAGGAAACAAACTATTGTAGAGATCCAGACAATACAGGGGCTCCTTGGTGTTTTACTACAGACCCTAATGCGATTTGGGACTATTGTCCTCTACCAAAATGTTGAAGTGATTATTTCTAAAAAAATTGATGTCAAATTCAGAATTAATTTTGCTTATACAAATGAATATTTTCTTGTTATTTATTTAGTAAATAAACCTTAGATATAGTAGTAAATGATGTTAGCTGTAGATTATTGTATTCTTACAAATTATAGTAAAAACTCATTTCTGGTGGATGTCTTATGTCTATCTTTTCTTTCGAACAATTTTATTGTAATACATTTACACCAGACTGTTTTCTGTTTCTCTGGAAACATAGACTTGACAACTCACTTGCTAAATCTGTTTGGAGAGCAACTCGTTTCTTAAACAAACAAGATTCGAATATCATATTTACAAATACATGGATTCCAACAAAATATACCTTAATACTTATTGTCATCTCAATACCAAAATCTATGACAAACGAGACGATTTTAATTTTGAAATTATCAATTTCCCCACCTAAGTAGCAATATACCAACTTCACCTGCATATATGGGATATACATTTCCCTACTCATTCGGTATTCAAGAACTTGCAGCTTCTACTCAGACTTTATAAAACGTCACCAGTGTCTGAGCAGAAAGTTGGTGAACCAGGGTTATGTCAAAGAACGTCTCGTCCTTTTTTTCTAAAAAGAGTTCAATGGAAGATATCAAGACCTTGTTGATAAATATTCCGTATCAACTTCACAAATAATACATGATGGTCTTGAAGTATAGATTATAGGTCCTGACGTTGTTTATCATCTTGATTTAGTTCTTTTATTCATCTTTGTAAACTATTAACCTTTACTGTTTATTCCATTTTGGTAATATCCTTTTGGCGTGGCTCGGTACTTATACATCCCGCCATTGTGTCATTGTGCTATGGTCGTTTTTTGTATTCTTGTCTTTCTTTTTTGATTATGTGCTTTGTCTATATGCCATTTTGTTTTTCTTTGTTGACATATTTGTTTGTTTTTATAGTGATTAAGATTGTAACACAATGATGACTGCTGTAGCCCTAATTTTGACATGTTTTGCTCACACATTGTTGTCAATATAGAATTTTATGCGACTGTCATACATGAGAGAGGTTTAGCTGGCTATGAAACCAGGTTTAATCCACCATTTTCTACATAAGGAAATGCCTGTTCCAAATCAGGAATATGACAGTTGTTTTCCATTCGTTTGATGTGTTTGAGCTTTTGATATTGCCATTTGATAAGGTACTTTCCGTTTTGAATTTTCCATGGAGTATTTTTGCTATTTTACTTTTTACGATATTTCTTAGAATTCCAGTTTACATCTAATATACCTGCAAGTGACCTGAGCTATAGTAGATGCAGCAACTAAATTATGAATAAAACAAAATACGGGTGTATAAGCCATCGCGACAGCAACCAAACGACTAACAAACCAAAAGACATCTAAAGATCGGCATGCGGTCTTCAACAATAGATAAGTGTCTATACAATACATTAAGCCAATGACAAGACCGTGTAATGCCAACCGACAAGTAAAATCAATAACTAACTTAGTACGTTCGATTACACTTGTCGTGCAATCGATAATATTGTATATATGAATTCAAGAAGATATTTGGTATATGCAAATGAATCAAACTTCAAAGTCATTAAGAGGTCAAGATATGATTCCAACAAAGTACACGTGCCTGAATATATTTTATATTATGAAATAATTTTTTAATTGCTACCAATATACACACATTTTCATAAATATAATTGAAGCCGATTAGAAAATAAAATTTGATCTTATTTATCAAAATTATTTGTTTCCTTTATATTATTTTGGCAAATAGAGGGTATTTGCTTACTTGGAAGCTAACGAACAAGGGCTTCTTAGTGGAAGTGTTAAAAAATGTTCGCTTCGAAAGTTTACAAACGCAATCTTTTTTTTTACCTTTACGGATTACTAGTATCCGTTTTACATTTGTTGTATTCATTCTCCTGTCCTCTCCGAAACTTTTCATCGGATTGTTATATGTAATGAGCAACACAAACTGTTGTCAGAGGCACACGAGTAAACGCATTTTTCAGTTGGTTTCATGTGGTCAAATCTGTAGTTTTCTCCAAAGTACTATTTAAATTTTGTTTGAATTTATATATTACTGCTTTTATTTTCCTGCTAGTAGCATAGTTTTTCTTATCATTCGGCAACTTATGATTTTACTCTATATCATACTATTAAAGAAATATCAATATAATGCATTTCAATTCTTTTATTTTCACATTAGGGAAAGAAAGTATATTATTTTTAAAATAAGGTAATAAAATATATTGAAATACTGTTTGTTACAGCGAGCAAGGATCCAGGCTATGCAACAACTTCTAAGAGGTTCGTGACTCCCTTGAAGAACTTTTGTAACAAATCCTTTAGGGATTCGTAGGTGGCCTGTTGCAAAGCAAAATTTCTTCTTTCATCCAATATACCTTGAGTAACATAAGTTTTTGATTAAAAAGTACTTGACATGAAGATCAACTAAAATTAAGCTATATCACATACTAGTAGTATATTTTTTGTACATAAATCTATTCAAGGCCAGTTTCTGCTAACGTGTAATGAAATAATGCAGCCGACATAATCTAAGGTTTTTTATTCCACCACATTTTATGCTTGTATCCAGTCAGGTTGTCTGGACCATCTTTTGTTCGTTGATGTTTGTTTTTGTTTGTTGGTCTAATTTTCGGGTGTTGGTGGTAGTTTTAGCAATTCTTAGTATTCCTTTTATGTATATTTTAACAATTTAACTAAAACTGACCAACTGCGATCACTTCTTAAAAAATAAAGGTTAGATCATAATAATATCAGATCAATGTAAAATCGAAGGATCTGCATAATTTCAATTTCAATAAATGACACAGATGGTGCGTTATTCTAAATTATGTTGAAATAGTCCATCTTTCAAAACGAAGTTAATAATAACATACAGCATTTAAATAACTATCATGTATCTGTAAAATAGTCAAAATGTTCTTTAAAGCCGTTTTTCATGTTATGAATTTACAGCGTAAGAATTGATAATATTCTATGAATTCCAAATGAGAATCTTGTTTTTGTTCATTACCAGCTGGAAGTTAATGAAAACAGCACTTAATAAGTTCGATGTAACTTCAAAAGAGGAGGTAGAAGATACCAAGGAGACAATAACTTAAGCAATACGTCGAAGGAAACCACTATGTCGAAAAAGAAACGACGAAAAGACAAAACAACAGTTCACCAACCTTACACAGAAAACTAAAGACCAAGCAACACAAAATTACGGTGAATATTGGCAAATCCAGCAATATATCGTTGCTTGTAAAAAAAACATGTATGTAATTTGGGTATCAAACATATTACATACCTAGATTTGTTCAGCAGTTCCTCTTTGTTAAAAAAGAGGCGTAAGATACCAAGGGGACATTCAAAACTCATAAGTCAAATAGAAACTGACAATGCCATGGCAAAACACGAAAGACAAACAAGTCCACAAAACAAGTATCGTTGGGAAATATGTTGTGTTTCCAGGTAAATTGTCAATACTTTTAAATGATATTTCTACAGCTGAAAGACCATTAGAACTCTAGATGTCTTATTGAATTAAAAAGTAGCTGACTTCTAGGTGTCTTATAGCGATTGCTGTCATTGAGTTGTTTTCTCATTGGCGTATACCCAGCATACATTTAAATTCCTTTTCAATCAGCACATCAGCAGGCAGCAGTAAACAGTAGTTTACCGATGTTAAATCTCATAAATCGATTAAGAGGAAAAATCAAGGCACTAAATAGAAAGAGGCCGGGTGCGTCGACATTGTAAGCATCTCCTACCATGCATGCATCCCCTGCCATGCGAATCCATACTCAGTCAAAAAGTCACAATCGGTAAAACTACATATCAGACGACTATATTGGTATCTTAAGTTCCAAAACGTGTCAATAGTAAGTTGAGACATCCACACATCGTATCGATCAACCAATTCGTGATGGTGACCGTAAAACTTATGTAATATCGATTTCAGTCGTTCTTCCTTATAACTCTGTTTGGGCAGATTTTGTGTTAGGAGCACATCCCTGTTTACGAAGTCTGAACAGTGTGAACATGCACGAACATAACGTATCAGTTGAGATATGTAAACACCATACGATTGGGCAGAGGGTGTATTACTGCAGATGTATGATGGGAAGTTAAGAATTGGAAACTTGTCATATATTCTAGTTTGAAGTCTCCATCTGTGTAAATATCAAAGAAAATATCAAGATTTTAAACAGACCTGCTAGTTTTGGTAGTATCCTTAAGTATACTGGGATATATGAGATGCAAGCACTCACTGAAATATGGGTTAGTAAGTGACAGGTCATCATCAATATATTTCTTAAAAGTGAAATTAAGCCGACAAATATTCTTTTTTCATAATATCTGTGTTGGTAAAACATTACTACAATCGTTGAAAGAATGTAAATAACTGAGTTGTATTCTGTATGTGATGCTTGTGGATTAGATGAAAGGCTTCCTACGGAATAACATCCCACGTAAACGTCGGATTTATATGAATGGCGTTTTTGTGTGATACACTGACATTAGGAATTTCTATAGAGCATTGTCCCTTATCTCAGTGTGGTTCGGATGATTAGCAGACGACTGATAACGCTGATTATGAGCAGGATCTGCTTACCCTTCCGGAACACCTGAGATCATCCCCGGTTTTTTGGCGGGGTTCGTCTTGCTCAGTCTTCAGTTTTTTATGTTGTGTTTTGTATACTGTTGTATGTCTTTTTTGGTCTTTTTCTTTTTTGTTTTGACAGGGTGTTGTCGGTTTATTTTTGAATTGTATTTGAGTTTCAGTGTCCCTTTAGTGTCTTTTGCCTCTCTTTTTGAAAAGATATATAAAATATGAACATGTGGTATGATTGTCTACGAGATAACTATCAAACAGAGTCAAAATTACACGTATTTTAGCAAATTGATCAAAATCCGTACCGCATACTCATTTATAAAAGACAAAATGTAAATCAATTCAAACGAGAAAAAAACGACCTGATTGATGACAAAACAATAAACGAATAACAAATATGAGACACAGTAACAAACGACAACCACTGAATTACAGGCGCATGAAATGGGACAGATAAAGAAAGGCAACAGTAGTATACCGCTGTTCAAAAGTCATAAATCGATTAAGAGAAAACAATCCGGGTTACAAACTAAAACTGAGTGAAACACATCAACTATAAGAGGAAAACAACGGAACAACAGAAACACTGAGCTGCAACAAAAACAAACGCCAACATACATAGAAACGGACTATTTGATAACAACTGCCATATTCCTTACTTGGTACAGGACATTTTAAGAAAAAATGGTGGGTTGAACCTGGTTTTATGGTTAGCCAAACCTCCCGCTTATATGGCAATGTTAAAAAACACCGCTAAAATGACAATACTACGTGACAGGAATACAGTACAAACGCAAGAACACTCAGCACAGAGAAATACATAAATAAATAATATAAAAGTACATTACAACATGTAAACCGCAGAATAACAACGGACATCTCCCATGAATTAACGACAGCACAGGACACCACAAACTGCGCTTCACATGAATGAACGCCACAAAAAGTGACGTATATATTATCACAGGTAATCTTGAAATTCATATAATAATATGGAACGAGATCCAAAAATTCACAATTATTTTCACAAATAATTATCATGATTATGACGGTCTTGAAAGGCTATTTTAAATTAATGCTGTGACGACGTCATAATTATTTGGACTAACACAATACTTTATCCATGGAAAATGGACATTAACTCGACTATACGGACAATAAAACATATGTGAAATGTACCGAAAATACAGAATTTAAACCACAAACAATAAAACATAACACAATATCCAACCGTACTGTCATTTTGAATGTTGGAATCTTTCAATGCTTCACTCAAAATAGTCTCTAGGTCACGTTCGGAGCAGTTGGTAAACTGACGTAGTAAAATGTCACACTCGTGATCATTCGTGATGGTGTCCAAGTCTTTCGTAGCAGTAGTATATGAAGTCCGTGAACATGCACGTGCATAACGTATCAATTGAGATATGTAAACACCATACGACGGAGCAGAGGGTATGTTACTGCTGAGAAATGGGAAATTGATAATTGGGAAGTTGAAACATTCCGTTTGTCATAGATTTTAGTGTGAAGTCGTCCATCTGTGTCAATATTGAGGAAAAGATCAAGGTATGAAGCAGAATTTCAAGTTCACTGGGATATATGGGATGCAAGTACTGACTGAAATATGGGTTATTTAGTGATAGGACATCATCAATATATCTGAAAGTAAAATTAAAGAATTTCGCAAGGTGCTTTTTCTTTTTGTCTTTTAGAAGGTTTTGAATGAATTCTGCTTCATATGAGTACAAAAACAAATCGGTCAGAAGGGGTGCACAATTAGTACCCATTGGAATACCGACTGTCTGTTGAAATATCAATCCTCCAAACTCAACAAATATATTGTCGATTAAAATATCCAGGATTTTGATAATATCATCTTCAGTGTATTTTCTGATAGAATCAGTGTGGTTCTTCACAAAATAAAATTATTATAACCCAAAATAAGAATTTATATCTACGATTCCATTTTTTTATAGAAAAGGCTCTGTTTAATGAGATGGTGAAGTCGATCTTTCAATTGAGCATGGGGAATAGTAGTGTAAAGCGTAGAAAAATCAATGGTCTTAATGTTAATGCAAAATTGCAGAGATTGTGATCTAAGATTTAGCAGTAGAGCTTTAGAATTTTGGAGAATCCACATCGGACTGTCACCACTGGTTTAATATATCTCATCACAATATTTTTGAAGGCCATCTTTTACTGTAGAAAGAATAGTAGTCAGCACATCTTGATGATCCAGCTATGTATCGTTCTTTATAAGGAGTTTTGTGAAGTTTTGATGTTAATACCAAAAGAAAAAAGGGCAGATTTGTGATTTTGTAAAATTTCATCCTTTGTAAATGATGGTAAAGAATATGTAGGATTACCAGTTGTAATGTTTATTCCAAGATCTTTTGTGAGACATTGCAAATAATGGTTTTTACATACGAAGACAATATTATTGGAGGCTTTATCTGCTGGAACAACGACATATTTGTCATGCAAAGAGGATAAAGCATCCACAACCTCCGGGTTCTTGGATGGGTTAGAAACCCTTGTGCTCATAGTACATCGTAGTTTCTGAATGATCTTCTGAATGCATGATCGAATAGCTTTGATCCATTCAGACAAAGTGTCCAGTTCTGGTTCGTCTGGTTCGCGCTTTACCCGTTTTCTGGCATAGTCCTCAACTCCATCCATCAGTAACCTGAAGTTCTTTTTCCAGTTGATGGGCTGGGGAATTCTATATTTTGGTCCCTTGGCTAACAACTCTCTTAGTTGTTCATTGGTTACGATGCCAAGGTCGCCAGTAATAACATGACCATCTGGACTATAATTGTATTTTGACGATGCACATGAGCAATCCGGAGTTTGGATTTCACAAAGGTTAACGGCCTCTAAAACCCTCTTGTGGTTGAAAATCTTGGATGCAATAGGCTTGGTGTAAGAATGTGAAATTACAGGTGTAGCTTTATTTTTGAAGTAATCAGGTATAGTTTTTTGTACAGATGTCTGGTGGGAAATATTGCTAATATTGATAGCATCTAAACCTTTATTGGCGAATTCTACTTTAAAAAGAATATGTTTTCCTCATCTTTGTAAGTAGTTGATACGGGTTTGAATAGTCTATGGTTAGCAATGTCCATGATTGTTGCAACTAATCTATACAAAACAGACGGAAGTATGTTGGGCCTCTTGAAATAGTAAATAAAGTTTAGATAATGGAATGGAGTATCATTTAGTTCGGATATGGTGAATTCCTAAAGGTTTTTGAACAGAAGATAACAAACTATCAATTGTCACGATGTAAACAGCAGGTGGTGTATAATTTCTGTGACCACGACTTCTATTTCGTCGAGCAGAAGTGTTAAATAATTGTAATTTATTGACAGTACTACACCTAGGACTAGATAAAATACCGACACCATCAATTTTGTCATTGCATCCATAGGGAATGGCTGTTCCCAACTCTCTAATCCAAAAGTCTTCGCTTTGTAGACGATATGGTGTGCTCAATATGGGGTCATTTGTTAAATGATAGATTTTCTCTATAATCCGGACTTTCATTGAAACAATAGAATGGTCAGACTGATTAAAATGTTTATAGAGAAATTTGTTGTTATTAGGATCATTAACATTAGACCGATGGTCATTCATTCTTAAATTGAGTCTTTGTCGAGTTTCCCCACATATATAATGTGACGGGTTAAACATATGTTTGCGTGTTCTCAACCCTCCCAAACATGGGACAGTTGTGTAAAAGCGCAACATAAAAACAAACTGTTAATAATCAATATTCACCCATGTCACTATTTTCAAAATTCAATATTCATATTCCTTTTTTTTTTTCAATTCTTTTTTGATTCATGTTAAAATTTTCGACATTTTTTTTTTTAAAGGTTTCGACATTCGACATCTTTTCTCCCAAGTTTTCAATATTCAACATTCGATTTAAATAATGAACTTTCGTTTTTCAACATCCAAATTCTTAGAATATTGGCTTTAGTTCAATGTTCAATTTAACATTCGAAATGCAAAATTCTTCTTTCAACTTTAAATATTTTATTTTATCATTCAACATTTAATTTTTTCTCTTTTCAATATTTATATTTTTAACATTCAACGTGCAACATTGAACAGTTTTTTTAAAACTACTATTGGTTTTTTTCAATGCTTAAATTTTAAAATGTTATCGTTTTTCAACATTAAACATTCATTTTGTCCAATGTTAAAATGTTTATCATTCAACATTTAATTTCAAAATTCAACCTCATTATTTTATATATATATTTTTTTAATGTTTCAGTTTTTCCATTTTCGAATGTTAAAATTTGAACGTGTAATGTTGACATCGAAAGTTGAATGTTAAAAATCTATATGCTGAATGTTAAAATCGAAAGATGAATGTTGAAAATTGGCTTTAGTTCAATGTTCAATTTAACATTAAAATATTCAACATTCTTTTTTCCACATTCAATATTATTTTAACATTCAACTTTTGATTTTTTTTCTTTTCTTATGTTTATATTTTAACATTCAACAGTCAAATCCATTTTTTATAATTACTTTTGGGTTTTTTCAAAATTTAAATTTTAAAATCATATCGTTTTCAACATTCAACATTCATTTTTCCAATGTCAAAATGTAAAGTTTATCATTTAACATTTAATTTCAAAATTGAACACTCATTCTTCTATATACATACATTTTTAATATTCGACATTCAATATTCGATTTTAACATTCAACATTCAATTTTCGAATGTTAAAAATTGGAACGTTCAATGTTGACATCGAAAGTTGAATGTTAAAAATCTATATGTTGAATGTTGAAATCAAATGATGAATGTTGAAAATGAAAATGAAGAAAAAAAAACAATAAATGTTGAATTTTGAATTTTGAACCAACTTGATATCCGTTATTTCAAAACAATATTAGATAGGTCATATTTCTCTTAAATGTCTGACAACTTCAAGTGAAATCTCATAAGAAATAGCCTAAACGTTAAGAAGGGAAAAAGTGAATTACTGGCTTTTAATTAAACAGAGTAAAACTAGGATTTTCAGCATATAATAGCAATAAAACAGCGTGTCCATAAATCCTTTTCTAAAATATTTTGTAAGTAGGAACAAAGAATGTATATTATAAATAGGCAAATTGTTCATTGTCCCTTAAAAGCATCCATCACCTTTTGAGTTTCTTCTGAAGTGAGATCATTTATTTTCATTTCATTCCGATGTTTCTTTTTAGTCTTTGTTTCCACTGATGTACCGTTGAAAAAAGAAACAAATTACCTAAGGGTCAATAAAGATATATAATTCGAAATATTAAGTTAATAACATTAATGGTAGACTACTTAATTTACTTCCGCAGTTGCGCATCTCGAAAAAATGTCTCTTTAGTGATATTCGAAATCAAATTATTCAAAATCCAAAGCATAATACAAAGATTGAACAGCTGATAAAAAGACACACAAAAATCAATAGACAAAAACCAAACCCGTACAAGGAATCAGAGTTATGCACTTCTCATTCTAAAATGATTTTCAAATTTTATAACAGCAAATTTCAATATACAATATCCGTATTTCCATTCCATCACCAAAATACTGGCTGCTCTGGTTGGCTGGCGAAACCCTCGGGGACTAACAGTATAGATAAACTCATTATAGATACCAGGCTTAAAAGTTTGTACAACATACGCGCGTTTCATCTACAAAAGACTCATCCGTGACGCTCGAATCAAAAAAGTTTAAAAAGCCAAATAAAACACCAAGATGTAGAGCATCGAAAAATTCCGAAAGGTTTTGCCAAATGTAGCTAAGGTAATGTATTCCTTGGGTAGAAAATCCTTAGTATTTCGAAAAATTCAAAGTTTTGTAAACAGTTTAAAAAGACATTGTACGTGGTAGTAATAACATATACGGTACTAATTTTATTGCTTCAGATTTCGCAAATCGATAATTAATGTGTCTTCAGTAATGTTCAATAATCTTCGGAACACTACACAAATGAGCAAAGATTGAGTAACACGAACTCTACCAATAACTGGGGATAAACATATGAACTCTGGAAGGATAATCAGTTAGTGCTCCACGAGAGAAACCATTTATGTTGCCCATGACGACATAAACCGAAAAAGGATGACATTGTGGCTTACGACTACATTAACTGGAACATATCAGTTGCGATTTGTGATAGATTTTCAAAAAGAATATCTAAACCATTTGGTAGTACAAATAATTTCCAAAGATAGCTTCCAGTTTACTATTAATAACCGAAGTAAGCAGTAACCCTTTATCATGAAAATCCATATAGTAAAAATTAGCTCTGGAATATTATAGAAATTGGGACAGATTCTGCTGAAATTTTGATAAAAATAGAAGATTCACTATGGAAAATATTGCAATTACCCAACAGAGTCCAAATGAAGTTTATTTTAGTAACTATATGTCACCGTTGGACCTTCATCAATGAGCAAAATCCATTCCGTATATTCAGTTACAAAAGGCATCGACAAGACAACATGTGAAACCATTCAACCAAACAAAAAATAACGGCCTGATTAATGACAAAACAATAAACGAAAAACAAACATGACTGATAACGAATAAAGACTACCACTGAATAACTGGCTCCTTCCTGTCTTGGTACAGGCACATATAGAATGTTTGTTTGTGATTTCTGTACAGTCTAAAGTGTTTAACCGAATGAACGTTGAATTAAAAACACAATTCAAACAAATGCTATCATTTGTTAACATCTTACTGTAACCTTTTGTACGAAAGGCTACAAAGATGCAGTAGGTATATTTGACTTGCCGTTACAATAAGTTTTATGTAAATATTATAGGAAAACCTATTTTAAACAAATACTCCTATGCCGACATGCAATATCATTAATGAGGCCATTTTTCCCTGTAAAATTACTGTTCATATAATGTTGAAATCATTGAAAACACAAGGTTTTTCTACCCTCCCCAAGCATAAATGACCTGAGCAATTTGGCACAACTTTTCGGAATTTTAGGTTTTCAATGCTCTTAACCTTCGAAAATGATTTGGTTTCCCCACTGTTTTGATTCACTGATGAGACTTGTGTAAACGAAACGCGCGTCTGGCAAACTAAATTATAATTCTGCTATCATTTAATGAGCTTTTGTTATAACAAAGTGTCCCATTTAAAAATAGTTTATTAAAATCGTCCCCTTTGCTTATATTTTAACTTAATTTGGTAAAACAATAATGCGCGCTATTGTATTCAACATTTGAGTGTAAATTAACATTTTTTATGTGCGCATTTGCGCAAATTTGTATTTTTTATACAAACAATAGCTCAATAAAAATGCAATGTTCTTTATTGATATAAAATAACATTAACTTATATGTGTATGTAATGAATACCAATAGTTGTTATTAACAAAAGAAGATATGGAATATATGTCAATGAGACAACAACCCTAAAAAAGATTAATTATACCCCACGCAACGAGTTGCGGAGGGTATAATGTTTTTGACCCGTCCGTCCGTCCGTCAGTCCGTCAGTCCGTCAGTCCTGTTTCTTGTCATCGCAACTCCTCTCAAACCACACAACAGAATTTCACGAAACCTTTTTAGATAATAAGGACATACTATGTAGTTGTGCATATCGACAGGAAATTACGATTCAATTTTTTTTCTAGGAGTTACGCCCCTTTGAACTTATTAACTTCAATGTACTACTGCGACAGTTTGTCATTGCAACTCCTATCAAACCACACAACAGAATTTCATGAAACCTTTTCAGATAATAAGGACATGCTACGTAGATGTGCATATCGACAGGAAATTACGATTCAATTTTTTTTCCAGGAGCTACGCCCCTTTGAACTTATTTGCCTATTATACTACTGCAACCTTTTGTCATCACAACTCCTCTCAAACCACACAACAGAATTTCATGAAACCTTTTCAGATAATAAGAACATACTACGTAGATGTGCATATCGACAGGAAATTACGATTTAATTTTTTTTTCTAGGAGTTACGCCCCTTTGAACTTATTTGCTTCATACAATACTGCAACAGTTTGTCATCGCAACTCCTCTGAAACCACACAACAGAATTTCATGAAACTTTGTAGATAATAAGGACATACTATGTAAATGTGCATATCGACAGGAAATTATGAGTCAACTTTTTTTCTAGGAGTTACGCCCCTTTGAACTTATTTGCTTCAATATACCTCTACAACAGTTTGTCATCGCAACTCCTCTGAAACCACACAACAGAATTTCATGAAACTTTGTAGATAATAAGGACATACTATGTAAATGTGCATATCGACAGGAAATTATGATTCAACTTTTTTTCTAGGAGTTACGCCCCTTTGAACTTATTTGCTTCAATATACCTCTGCAACAGTTTGTCATCGCAACTCCTCTGAAACCACACAACAGAATTTCATGAAACTTTGTAGATGATAAGGACATACTATGTAGATGTGCATATCGACAGGAAATGATGATTCAATTTTTTTTTCTTATACAATTTTTCAGTCATTTTATTTCTCCAGTGACAATGTGGGGACGTGGGGTATGTGAGCGCGCTCACTAAGGTTCTTTAATTCAGAAATTAAATCATCTAGGGCAACATATGTTCTTCAAAACTAAACAAATGTCTATACTATCGAAATCCCAATCATCTCTAGTCTTGACAAGTTGTGAATAAATAACAATTATACTACAATGGATATGAAATCGTCACAAAAATATTTTCAAAGAAAAACTACTGATGATGTACCTGACTCGAGAAGGTATAATAACATGTAACAGGGTCAAATTGACTCGAGAAGGCACAATAACATGTAACAGGGTCAAATTGTTTTTGAGTACTCAACCCGTTGACATTCGACGAATGGAAATCAGAATTACAAAAAAGTACTATAGAGAAACTTTCAGTTAATTCGGTAAACACTAAAACGTGTATCAAAGAATGTTTGCATTCATTAAAACAAGCTCAAATACATATATATAATCTACTAACACTTTTGCCTTTGATTGGCATATATCTAAATGTGGGAACTTGCAGGTTTGAAACATTGTAATGTTGCATTTTTGGACATGCTACAAATTAAGTTTCTTAAATAACTAACCAGTGAACTGCATCGACTATCCTAGAAAAAAAGCATAGATTAGAGAATAGGATAGGAAAATGTCTAAACAGTTATGCTGTGTCACTGAATGACTTTTGGGAGAATCATTACTTGGCTGATCTTTCCTGGTGATCTATGTCACAGATGACTATGGATATATCCTCATTAATTAAAAACCACCCATATGACTTTAACTTGTTATTGGCAGCACGCAATTGCCACTTGATGATACGCAACTGTTTAAACTTCCGGAGAACCTAATTTTGGAAGGATTCATTTTGCTCAGTCTTTATATTAATGTGTAGTAGTTTGAGGACTTCATTTGTGAATTGGTCGTTTAATTTCCTTGTTTGGTCATGGTATCGATCGTCCTTCTTTCATTTATATATATTTTTTTTCTATTTCCTTGGTATTTTATCATTTTTATAACTTCATGATGAAACAGCCAAGACCATTTGAGATTTTGAAGAGAATGGTGTATAGAGAGGACCATGTTTTAACTATTTAAAACAAGAAAGCTAAATACTATTTATATCTTCAATTGTTATTAAGGTAAAATATCACAGTATGTTCGAAAACATCGATTCTTATCGCAATCAGTTACAGGTAAAATACCTTTTATTTGATTATTATTCCACTTAAGGGTAACTTTATTGTTAAAGTGAAAACTTCCTTATTAGTTTTATTATACCAAAACTGAATATATGATTTTTACTATAAACATGAACCTGACTGATTCTTCACCAGCAGAACTTATATTTGGGAGATATGAATTTGTTGACGAATCCCCAGCAGTTGCTATTCCTATACTTATCATTCTAGTTCTGGCGTCATTTATAGGTACGTTTGGAAACAGCCTTATTTTTATTACAATCATCACGACAAAGAACTTACAGCGATTGGAATGTGTCTTTATGGCAAACCTGGCTTTCTCTGATATGTATGTCACGTTGCTTGCTGATCCATTGAGTGTAGTAGGTAAGTATTACCTAAATATGTTAGATATGTGCTATTTTTTCAAGCTGTTTTAATCATACGAAACGAGACGTGGGCTACACCTTAATGAAAGAGCACATGTACACGAAATTCTATAATACCTGTATAATCCTACCATAGGAATATTATCAAGCAAAGCACACAAAAATATGACTCAGACCACCTTCACCACTTCTTTGCATATGAATTTTTGGTGTATGTTTGTAAGTTTTATGAATAAAAATGAAATTGAGAGGTAAGCGAAAATTTCTGCTTGAAAAGATTGTGTAGTAGTTTCGCATACGAAGAATAAAAATAAAAACGAAGTCAAACTGAGCCTCAAAAGACCGTAGCCTATCCCCCCCCCCACAAAAAACCCCAAACAAACACACACACACACACATGGACTGTCGAAAATTTGGCACTTTTTTCTAGGTTTTACGACTTCACAGTAAAGATTTGTAGACATAAAGCCAACTATATTGTGTAAATATAAGGAAGTCGATACCTTTTGATACTCAAACTGTTCTAAATTAATCAAGTATACTCAGATATATACTCAAACTGTTCTAAATTAATCAAATATACTCAGATATATACTCAAACTGTTCTAAATTAATCAAATATACCCAGATGTATACTCAAACTGTTCTAAATTAATTAAGTACACTCAGATGTATACTCAAACTGTTCTAAATTCATCAAGTATACTTAGATATATACTCAAAATGTTCTAAATTAATCAAGTACACTTAGCATATATACTCAAACTGTTTTTATCAGGTGTGGACATTTCATTACTTGGTTTTAACGGTAAGCAATTATATTTTTTTTCAGCCAAACTTGAGGGCGAAGAGTTCTTTGACAAAATACCAGGATTTTGTCGGACAGTGGCTTCTGGTTGTACAATAGCTTGTATGAACTCATTAGGAAGTATCACTCTTCTTAGCTTCAACAGATACGTGTATATATGTCACCACAAGTATTACTTTCAAATATTTCAAAAGAAAACATGCATAATTATGTGTTGTTGTCTGTACGGCATCGGGTTTACATTGGTCTTGCTGAACTTTGCCGGAATCGGCGATCATTCATTTGATAGGAAGAGTTTAGAGTGTATATGGGACCGTTTGGATACATATCCATACACTGTAATATTCTCTGTTACGTTAGTATGGATTCCTGTAATAATAGTAGGATTTTCATATCTTAGTATATTTCTGTCCGTTCACAAATCACGACAAAATATAAAGCATAGCAGTTCCACGCGAAAGACGTCGTACTCGAGTGGGCTTGCTAGAACTTTATTTATCATATATGCAGTTTTTACTACATGCTGGATACCATATGCACTGCTAATTGTTTCAGACAGATACAATACATTTCCTCACGAAGTTCACATTTATATTACAGTATGGGCACACTTACATCCCTCCTTTAACTGGCTAGTTTATTATTTTACAAATACAAAATTTCAAGCTGCCTTTAACAGAATAGCTCACTTGGACAAAATATTTGGCAGATGCAGAGAGAGGCAGAGTAATGAAGAACTATCAACATCGGGAGGGCTACAAAAACCAGAAACGAATAAACATCACGAGTCTACCGAGTTAAGTGATATAACAAAGTAATAATACATAGGACATAGTCTGGTGTTGGGTAAAAAGTATACCATGGTCTGCATCTGTAGTTCGGACATCCTGATGTCATATAAATGCGAAATATGAGTTGCGAGATATTATTTGACCACAGCAATAATGATACTGCAATTTTTTGTCAATGTTTTCTTGTTATAACTTAAATATGTACTCAATACTTCCAACATGACTCCAACGCATGCGCATCATGTTAAAGAGTATATATTCTTTATGTTGTTACGAAATTACAGTAAAAGTTTATTTCTCATTTTATTGCCCAACATTCTGTGTTTAATATTTTCTGACTTGAAAAAAAAAACTTCAATGCCGAGTTCGAACGTTACTCTCCTTTTTAAACATCGCACCGGAAAATTTAGAGAAAATAGTCTTATCGAGACTTTTAAAGTACACATTTTTCAATCTTCAGGTTTAAAAAAATCATAAAGATTATACAAGGAAAAGATAAAATTATTTGAACAGAAAAAACCAACTGGTTGATTTTTGATTTCACTCCATTTTTGTCAGTGGATTTATTTTTAATGTCTCTAAATAATGTGAATGTATCTGGTACAAACCAATGTAAAATATTAACGTTAAAAATAATCATATTTTATAACAAATTACTAGTATTTATATATATATTTACATGTGCGAGTGTTTATTAACCCAGTGATTTGTATACGTGTTTGTATAGTATACTGTACAAATCTTTGATGAATAAAATGAATGTTAAGACTGCCTATTTTCTTCAAAGAAGTTTTTTCCATAATATGTTACTAATTTTATTTCTGATGTAGAAGTTACTTACTTTCTATGGTTTTACAGGAGTTATTTCAGAAAATAACTACTTTTTTGTAAATTCTTTGAAGAGAAATTCTGAATTTCTCCACGTGCGTGTGGAAAGGAATGGTTTTTAGTCAAACAATAAAGATCTATGATGCACTTTGGCTCTCGGACACGTAAAAAATCTAAAGGTAAAGCATATTAATCATGAATCGAAAACGGAATTTTACGGAAGTATTTTAAAAAAAAGTGTATGCATAATTTCAAAGAATGTGTGAATACAGTGACATGCATGGGATAAATTATCTGTATCTGATCGGGTTGAAAAATGGGCAAACCGGACTTGAGGGTATTCACCCTATATTATATATCATCAAGTTTTTCATTACGAGAACTACTTACTTACTTACTTAAAGAACTTATTACAATCGTACAAATTTACTTTTTTTGCCCTGAAGTTGCTCAAAGATTAAAGTAATAATAGCATTACGCTTGATGGGATGTGAATTATTGAACACAATAAGGAAAGGAAAAGTGACCACAACTTTTCTCGTGTACCTAAATTAAGTTCATATAGGCTTTCAATTTCAGAAGTAAATATCGTTTTTAACACTCATGCCGCCAGAAAAGGTATTGCCAATTTACTGTTTTTTTTCACTCCACCGCAGGACAATTCTGGTACCCAAAGAATAAAATAAATATGAACTACTATACTTCTATCTAAACAGTAAAACTAATACTCATTAGGGTGGTTAGTTTGGCCTTGCTGAAAGAATAAATGCAGGTATTAACGGTCGAAATTGGGACGTTAAATCTGATGCCTCGTCTAGAGTAAATATTCCGCTTTTTGAACCCTTGCAATAACTCTATAAGGGTCCATAGTTAGCCTATTTGTAAGACAACATTTCTATCCCAACCCAACATATCTTTACTTGCCAGGAGCAGTCCAAAATTCTAGCCTTCAATCCAGTTTGCCGAAGCAATCACATTGTAAAAGTGTTCTTGTCCTGAATATGCATGAAATATTTGTCACTGGACGTTAATCAAGCAATAATACATTTTGTATTCATTGTAAAAATAGTGAAATTTGAATAATGTTATATGCTGAAAGATTTTCAACCATTTTTACCAATTTTAATAAAATTAAAATGTTATTCAGCCCAACACATTGTTATCATAGAAATGAATTTTAAATGCATTTTGTTTTTAAAAATAAAACTTTCCCGGATTTTGAAATTCCTTTTTTTCACAGGTTCCAAAATAAACTTAGTTGGGAAAAATGTAAGAGATGTTCCCTTATCACTACTTAACATAAAGATTCAGCACCCCAATTTTTTTAACATGTAATTTCATCCCTTTACTTAATATTTCATGCATAAAATATAAAGAAATAAATTTGGAAAGTGTATGAAGAAAATTTGCAAGTTATACACTGTCCATACTAGGGACTATATTTGTAGACAACGAAAATCTAAGGATCGATAACTGTGTCCTCGGACCTAATAGTATAGAAAGACTTGACCGATTATAATAAAACTTTGCATGACCTAAGCTTAGGAATTATAAGATAGTTGGCCAAGTTTCATGGCCATAGGATATTTATCATAGAAACTATGGCTATTTTAATATTGAAATTTGATGTTTAATTTTGACGCTTAAATCAAATAATTTCAACTATCAAGATTTGGGCTTTAAAATTTAAATATTGCAAAATTTGCTTTTAAATGCTCTTATATATAATATATTAGGTATTAAAAGCAACTGAACACTCATTCGATTTATCAGATTTATTGCAATTATTCAAAAGTCAAATTTATATGAGCCTGTGCCTGAAAATTGAGATTTTCAATTAAGGCGCCTACATAAACATGCATTTTTTCCAACCAATTTGAAGTTTTTGAAGTTTTTACCATAAATTATTCCTCCATATATGTTAAATGTATTTTAAATTAAAAGAAAAGTTACAAAAGCATACCACATGAGTATAAAATGGTCTTAGGTCATGCAAGACTGAACATTATTTAGAGTCAATTTAGGCCGTAGTACATATTTACATATAAAATGCATACAGAAGCTATAAGAAATGGAAATTTGTTACTTTTTGCTCATTTCTATGCTAAGATGTCATGACACAAGAAGTCTAATTGCAAAAGACTCTTGCATTCAACTTTTTGCAGACAGTATGGTCTGATGCACAGTTTTTCACTTTTCAATGGAAAACTTGCATGTAGTTTTAGTCTTAACTGGCATATATTTGAACCACATGCTATCCTACAGAAGAAAATAAAGGTAGTATATGAAATGGATAAGGTGCACAGATCATTGTCAAGTGCTTTTTTACAGATTTAGTGAAATATTTATGATGGACTACAAATTTTATGTACAAAGCTCTTCACATTTCACATACATCAAACAGGCCGCTCGACCAGTTCCTAATTACAACACATTTTGCACATTTTTCTGTGATAATCTACTTTTCTACATTCAGAGTTCACAAATGGTTAATAGAATTTGAATTAATCATAGAAACACAAATATCAAAGCATAAAAAGCTGTCAGATAGAAAGTCAGCATGCCTCTTAGGCATAAAATGGAAACTGCTATAAATGCTTATTTTAGCAGATAATGCCAAAATGGGACATTTTAACAGAATTTCTTTCAAATAAAGATTTAAACTTTACTTTTATTGAGTTTGACAAATTGAAACCAGCAAACCATTCAGGGCAGTTGCCAAAGTACAGAATCTTGATTTCTGAATTCATCTCTTAGGCCCGAGAACACAGTTATTTCAGAGTGCATTTCTTTTAGACAATAAATTCAAATTTAAAAATCGCACCTGCTCTATCTCAAAAGATTTTACAGTGTAGTGTACTACTATTGGGACAAATAATATCAAAATTATAGAAAAGTCTACCAGCTCTAACTCAAAATATTGACAATTCTATGTTAAGGGGTCTAAAATTCAGTTTGACAGCTTCAGACATACTAGTTTTGACCTTTTGAACTGGACCAAATCACTACTTAACATAAAGATTCAGCACCCCAATTTTTTAACATGTAATTTCATCCCTTTACTTAATATTTCATGCATAAAATATAAAGAAATAAATTTGGAAAGTGTATGAACAAAATTTGCAAGTTATACACTGTCCACACTAGGGACTATATTTGTAGACAACGAAAATCTAAGGACGATAACTGTGTCCTCGGACCATATGTAAATGAATGGCCCGTATCAAATGCGATTAGGTGTTTGGTTATTTTACCATATTTTGCAGGTTTGTAAAAAAAAGAGATTTCAAAATCCAGGTAACTTTTAATTTTCTGAAACATGAAAACATGGCCGTATGTGTTAATTCCTTCTGATGAACCTTTATTTGTTTTTCAAAGACATCAGTCCACTTTTAACAGAACTTTGGTTTTCGCATAATGTCATTCATTTTAACATGAACACCCCAAATTGCATCTTTTGTGGATTTCTTGGTCATGTATTGTTTAATTAATTTTAACATTGTGATTTCCATTTAAGTAGTTGTTTTATTCTTTTCTTGTTTTAACGTGACAGGATGATTCATTAATTATCAGTTTAGACCTCTTAGGTTCATGCTAAATTTGTCAAGCTTTTTAAAGAAAGACTTAATTATTTTAAATTTGCCCATAAGGTCCTGCTAAACTGACCAATGAGCTAGTACCTGAAACCAATTAAGGCTTGGTTTCAGTATCGGTAAAATCTATTAATATCTATACATCTTACCTGATTCCAAAAGGGGGCCGACACAGGTACATTTCACATTTGGTTAAAGTAATTCCATCGAAACAAATGTTAACAAGTTTTTTTGTCCTTAAATGTTCTATTTATAGTATTGTACAAAGGATGGTTAGTTGCCACACACGATATTTAATAAAGATGGCAACAGCTCTTTGACCAGGTTAACTAACATATTGTCAATATTAACATCTATATTCCAATACAATGTGAATGACATAAAACAAAAGAACAAAACACAATAAGGCTTTTTGTTGTCTTTATTCTCTCTTCATTGATTTTATCAATAGTACAAAATTTCAGTTTGTTTATGAATTTATTATCATATATTATTTATATAAATATTTAATACATGTATTTACAATTTTTATTTGGACAATTATTTGTATAAGTGCAGTATCCTGTCAACAAGTCAGTAATTACTCTCAATAATCTTTAACAAATATTGTTAATGATGTAATAAACATATCTAAATAACCTCACCCATTACTATTTTACTCAAAAGACATATTTCTATGAATCGAATTGCACATGAACTTGATAGATAACACTTGTTTTACTGACCAATAAATTTTGGGATATCTTATTACAGTTCAACAAGTGTGTAGTCAGCATACAAGTAAAGTTTGCTTATTTGTTAGTTGAACCATTAATTCTTTATTAGCATTCGTAAATGTGGAAACAATACTTAGTCAGACTAGTTCTACAGGAATCCTTTTCTGAACTTTTCCAAGATTTGACAATAATGGCTGTAAATCCTAAAGTAGGTAATATTAGTTTCATGGTCCATCTCCGAATATAGAAAAATAAAATTCAGTGCACTTTGTGCACTATAAACAAGGATAGAGGTCTTTTTCTTTATATCAGATTTACAATGGCATTTCAACCTGAGCAAAGATAATGATATAAATTGCTATTTCAAAAGAAATATCATCAATACAAAGAGCAGGTGCATGGAGTGATAAAATGTTATCTTCTGTGTAAAACTCAATGTCATAAATCAAAGTTTGGTTGTCCAGGGGTTGGGAAGGTAACTAAAAAACCTTAATTCTTTTTCTAAAATACATCCATATGTGTAAAAGGACACCATTCACATCAAATAATTCAACAGAAAACTAGGTGCAAATATTTTAGTGGGCTGAAATATGTCTCCCATTCATCTATAGCATGTATAGAAGTCACTCATGTAAATGAAATGCACAACAAAAACATTCTAATACTGTCATGGCAAATAAGAACATATGTGGTTAATTGGTGGTCATCTTGATGGTTTTTGATATATTTAACACTCTACACCCCCTTTTCCCACCACCACCAAAAAGATATATAAAGGAGTAGAAAGGTCTTGTCATGGCAATTTCAAATATGGATGGTTTAATTATACAATTTTGAACAGAAGAAGAGACATGTAAAAAATCATGATGTGAGCGGGCAGGGTATGACCCCAGGAGCAAAACCTATCAAAATAGAATACTTGTCACCTGAACAAGTAAATTTCAGCTGTTCGACAACTAATTAGCCTTGATTAAAATGAGAAGGTATTAAGATAGGGGTTGTTTTGATAGTACTTAATGATCATGTCACTTTTATGACCGGAAATGTGGCTGTTAAAGGCAAAAGGTTGGTCAAAAGATCTTGAATTATGTTAAATGACCGCCTCTTTAAAAAGCTTTGAAAACTAAAAGTAGATGACCATTTCATGCTTTGCCCAGCCGGACTTTTACAGGACATTATACAAATATCCGGAATATATGACTGCTTTGGAAGCCTTGCGTGCAATGGAAGTTTAAAATATATATGGTTTAGGGTGG
>JAASAO010001258.1:0-29016 GCA_017311375.1 Mytilus coruscus | reverse complement strand
GAATATCTGTCATGTCTATTTCAGATTAAATCGAGGGTAATAGATAATAGTATTGGTAATGTGTTCGATGTGACTGTGACTGATCTGAACAATGATGGTAAACCAGACTTATTAGTAACTAATAATGGTGAATCTGGGTCTCTACGCTTATGAAGTACCTTCAGATTTTAGGTACAATGTTTGTATTGTATTCTTTTAACTTTGAAATATAAAGCAAGACCCTGTATTTTTGTTTAGCATAAAATGTGAAAAATTCATTATTATCTGGACTGCTTTCATCTGGAAGTAAACACCAAATATAGAGAGGCGTCCGTCTGGCTGTATAAATACACATGTGGTCAGAATCTGAGCCTTGGGAAATGACTTGGTTGATTGTGGATTGCTTTACGTCCAGTGGCAAATAGTTCATGCATGTTCAGGACGAGAACAAATTAATAAATACAAAAGGTGGGTCCTGTATGAGAGGCCGTCTGGTATAAAGGTCGAAGAAATTCAGACTGCCACTGGAAAATGAGGGTGTATTGGATAGGGACAGAAATTTCGTCACCTACGGACATCTCAAAAGTTGCAACACGTGTTCTTAACGTGCAGAAAGCTAAGCACTCTTTCTGTCCGAGGCATCGGATTCAACGTCCCCATTCTGAACGGACATGGCTGCATACTTGTACATCCCGAACATCCAAACGGACTCCTCACTTTGGCAACGGTTTTACTGCCGGTCGGAGGAAGACCTGTAGCGACCATATTTTTATTCCCCAGTCACCTTTCGGGGTCTTGGGTGAAAGTTGACTGATATTGCAATAAAACAACCCGTAAAACATCTCATCGAGGGCCGGTCAGAATGTAAAATGTTCCAGAGAAAAATCAACCTAGCCGTTTTCTGCAACAGTTAAAACCGTCATCCCAACTGACCTTGTTTGCAGATCCTCAATATTGCATTGAATTTTATTTTCCGCGTCTTGTATATGCACTAAATTGTACATGTTGCCAATAGACATTTAGCAAATCCAAATATCAATTTAGTGTAAATTGCTTAAGCAACCAGTGACAAGTTCGTCGTTAGCACCCCAATATGTAACTGGTTAAAAATAAAATAACAAAATATTAAACATTCTAGACGCATACCGGAATTTTATGCGATTCGTGTTGGACCCTGAAATAACATAATCGTATTGTCCAAAAAGAAATTACAGTTTGCCATTTATTTGATACCGAAAAAGGGAGGCGAAAGATACTATAGGAACATTAAAACCATCAGTCGAAAACAAATTGACAAAGCTAAGGCAAAGAACAAAACAACCGAAAGACTAACAAGTGTATGTAAAACACAAATTAGAAAACAAAAGCATGGTCATCACGAACCCCACCAACAACCAGGGTGATCCTTCAGAGGGTAAGCCTTTAATTTTTATTGTATACGGTCAGACGTCTAATATCCGTCCATTAATCATAATGTTTATACATGTTTTTGTAGATCTGGAGACTTCAAGAGACACTCATTAGCGGCAGGATTTAAACCAGGAAAATCGGGAACAGGGAAAGGAGCACCAGGAGCAGCAATGCCGGTGTATCCCAATACCAAAGTTAATGCGTATGTTTTCGTTGCTTTATTGTCAAGTTAATTAGAAAATGAGATATGGTGCAGAATGAATGCTACTATTTAAAGATTCTTTGATATTACTGTCCGCATGTCATACTTAATCCTTATGTGGAATATTTAATTTTCAGATAATTTAATTTATTTCATCTAATTTGTGATAATGGAGTAAGGATAAACCCTCTATATGATTACTAAACCGTATTTAAGTATCTTTTCATGAGTAAATGGAACGTGTCAATGCTCCTGATTTATAATGGGAAAAGTTCCCATTTGAATTCATAAAAATCTTATATATTTTAAAGCCCTCAATTTTAGTATCTGGGGATGATGATGGCAAAGCATATTACTTAGAACCATTAAGTAACGAGCCTTCTGATTGGACATACAGTATGATGATCTTTTTAAATGCAGGTGATGGAACTGTCGGTGAACTTTCATTTGCCGACGTAGATGGAGACTTTTGTTGAAGTGTTTGCTCCATCTTACAGCACCAATGAACTATTTGTCTATCGGTTCACCTAAACATTAAAGATTGAATGCATGCAAATTATTTAATGTTTACTTGATATTGAGCATTGTTAAAGTCGTTACTAAATACATAGATAGTTACCCTATTTAGTGTTACGTCTTTTATTTCTGATTGTCCTAGTCTTGTCCTAAGCATTACATATATGCCGAAGAACTTAAGCAAACAATCAATCTTGTTTAAGAAAATATGAATAGGTATCTTGTAGTGTTGAGCATTATCTTAGACAACCAGCTACGGCCCTTAACATGTTTTTGTATTTAAAATGAATGAAAGTTTCAATATGGTAGAGTATTCAACAATCAATTGATACATTAACATTTGACTCTAAACGATTATCGTAACGATAGAATCGTTTGATAATGATTTAACATCAATTGTTAACTAAGTACCCTATAATAACGATTGATAACATTGACATTTATTAAACAACAAATTTCAACTCAATCAAATCAAGAGCATTTCGAAATGATTATTGTAACGATTGATCAAAATTGCTAACCAGTTGTCAACTTAATCAACTCCTTAAACATTGCAAACAGTCGATCGTTACAACTGTACAACATAGACGATTGCTTATAATGATCACCCCAAATCAATTCGATCAACTCGAAAAAAATTACAAACCCTCTATTGTAACGAAAATTACGATTATCCTACAAATATCAACTCAATCAACTCAGTAAAAGTGCAAGTACTTGATCGTTACGATAGATACGATTGCTTACCAAATATCAACTCAATCAACTTAAAACAAATGCAAACACTGGATCAGTGATCACAATTGATTAACAAATATCAACTCAGTCAACTCAGTAAAAAATGCAAATTCTCGATAGTTATGATTGATAACCAAATATCAACTCAACAAACTCAATAACACAATCGTCACGATATACGATTGTTCACGATTGATTACCAAATATCAACTAAACAAACTCAATAACACAATCGTCACGATATACGATTGCTCACGATTGATTACCAAATATCAACTCAACAAACTCAATAACACAATCGTCACGATATACGATTGTTCACGATTGATTACCAAATATCAACTCAACAAACTCAATAACACAATCGTCACGATATATGATTGCTCACGATTGATTACCAAATATTAAATCAGCAAACTAAAGAAACTTGAAAACACTAGGCAATGATTGATTGATTGCTTGAAATCAACTGGAAAATATTTGGTTGTTCAGGTTGAGCACAGACTGACAATAACTACAATAGGTAAGTCATGATGGGGTCGACCGGGGTAAAAGACGGGAAGGAAAAACTGCCACTGTAAAATGAGGATAGATTTTTAGGTGGAGAATGTTTGTTCCAAAGCAGGAATATAAAGCTTGAGGTGGTCCGAACTATTTTCGTTCATACTATTTTGAATATAACAGAAAGTTTGCATTGTGACGGACCCCTCAAAGAAAGGTTACAATGGTTCTCAACGTGCATCCGATTTAACGCCCCCATTCTGACCAGACGTGCGAATTTATATAATTATACAAAGTCAAACGGGCGCCCCACTTTACAAGGGCTTTATTGTCGGTCGGAAGCAGGACAGAAGTATTTCTATTGTTTGGTCTCAAATGTGTTAGTTTATAAAAGTAACGGATTAAAGCAAATGCTGGTTTTGATTGATCTATTATTTGTTTTATAGTCATTTACTCTAAACAAACTGTATATAATTTGGTGACTTGTTTCAAACACCAATAGCTGTCTACCCTGGACATATAAGTCAGATTTGGTCCAACTTCATTTTTTCACAATCTGTCATGCATAGCAACTTGGCCGACAAAGTCAATAACACCATTAGACTAGACATGCTACCAAACAATACCTCCGACCATTATCCTTTATTAACAGAACTTGAAATAGAAATGGAATCTGGTAAAGAAAAGATAAAATTTTACTTCAAACAAAATTAAATGGGATAAAATTGATTTACTTCAATATCAAGAATGTTTAACCAAAAGCCTTCAAGAGAATATAATTGATTTCGAAAATGATCCAACTGCAATAACTAAACTAATGAATACCATCATAGCTACTCAAGAAAGTATCATACCAACATCAAAAAGTCATCACAACGTAGCAAACATATATGGAATGATGAGATTGAAAATTCCTTAAAATGAACAAAAAGCACTCTATGAATGGAAAATTGAGGAAACCACAGATTGGTGAAACAATGCAAGTTAGAAAAGAACCAAGAAACAACTGCGAAAAGCCAGAAGACAAGAAATTGCACGACAAAGGGATGAATCATTACAGACAATTATGAATGCAAAACAAAGAGACAGTAAAATCTTCCACAAACTTGTTAATGCGCAGAGGAAGTCGAAAACAAATGGCATATCAGATCTATGCGTAGAAGATAAAACGTATTCTACAAGAGAAGAGATACTCCAAGGCTGGAATGAGCATTTAGCAAGCTTGCAACACCGGAAACTACTGATCTCAAATCTGATACCAACAAGAAATTTGATATTGATATCATTGAAGAAATTTGCAAAGAAAATGCGGAACCTCTAGTCTTTACAGCAGAAGAAGTTGACAAAGCTATAAACCAGCTTAACACCAACAAAGCGCCAGATATATATGGCATAACAGCAGAACACATCAGATATGGTGGTGATGCTATACTACAAGGAGTTACCGCAATAATTAACAACATATGCAAGGAAGCCTCAGTTCCAGATTGCCTAAAACATGGAATACTAACCCCAATCTTCAAAAATAAAGGGTTACCAACAGATGCAAAAATTACCGAGGTATCACTGTACTTCCAATTATCGGAAAATACTAGAAATACTCCTCAGACAGCTGATCAGAGACATTATTGATATTCTTCAAAATCGTTTACAAAGAGGCTTTACTCCCGGAGTTTCTCCACTATACAGTGCTCTCATACTATTAGAATCAATTGCAGAATCCATGGACCAAAACTACCTATTTTGTTGCTCTACTGGATGCTAAGGCTGCTTTCGATGTCGTCAACCATGATAGCTTGCATCGTAAACTCTTCTTATCAGGAGTAGGTGGAACACTCTGGCTCTTAATACGCCAACTTAGTACTTATGCCATAACCTCCATCAAATGGAATGGTTTAATATCAAATCCATTCCTGTTCACCAAGGAGTACGACAAGGTGGTTTTCTCAGTACCGAACTCTACAAAGTATATATAAACGACATTCTAGACCAACTGGAAAATAGCGGTCTGGGTTCCTACATTGGGAATATATATTGTGGTTCGCCAACCTGCGCTGATGATGTTGCCCTGGTTGCAAATTCACCTTCAGATCTCCAGTCAATGATAAGTACAGTTGAAAACTACAGTATTCATGAAAAATACAAACTCCAACCCACCAAGAGCCTTGTACTGAAAAATATGACCTCCACAAAAAATACAGACTTCGAATTTGAGATCAATGAGACAGCAATGCTTCAGCCAAGTTCAGCTCCTCATATAGGAATTAAACACAGCTCTGACTTAAAGAAAACAATCAACATTCATATTGAAGGAAATATCTCTAAAGCCAGACGAACAATGTATAGCCTGATGGGGGCTGGACTTCATGGAAAGAATGGGCTCAACCCAATTACTTGTCTACATATCTTTCAAATATATATCCTACCTGTCCTTATTTATGGACTAGATATATTACTTCCAGACAAAAAACACATAGAGCCATTAGAAGTATTCTATAGGAAAGCAATAAAACAAATCCTATCACTGCCAAATAATACTGCAGATGCAGCTGTCTATACTATGACAGGAGTAATTCCAATACAAGGAACAATACATAAAGCTGTCATAAATATCTATAACAAAATATGTGGAATGGAATCCTCAATAGAAAAGGATCTAGCTGAACGGCAACTACTTATGTCTGGTTTCAACTCTCAAAGCTGGTTCTCAAAAGCAAGATGCATTCTAGCCCAGTATAATCTACCTTCAGCTCATGATCTAATGCTCAATCCGATCAACACAAATCGATGGAAAACACAAGTAAAAAGCAGTTGACAGTGTCTGGCATGACCAATTGAGAACAAAAGTATCCCTATATAGTTCTCTCAATTATCTATCCACTAACAATATACTCTGGCGAAACACTCATCCTTGTCTTGCAAGTGTTGGCACATCATCTCAGGATATAAGTCGTCTTCAAACAAAACTAAAGCTTCTTACAGGTACCTACTATCTTCAAAGCAACAAAGCTTCATTTAATCAAAATAGTGTAGATCCAACCTGCTTACTATGCAAACAATCCGCTGAAACGGTAGATCACTTCCTTCTTAAATGTAAGGCTTTGCATGAAATCCGCATGCCATACCTGCATGAACTTGAAAGCTTTCTCTGTAGCTTTAGAAACTGTACCAAATGCTTTAATCTTACCAACGTTGTAATAGACGCACAGCTCATTTTAGATCCGAGTCTCTTATTATGTGCTTGTGGTTGCAGATGCAAATGCACTGACAATTGTTTTATGGTAGAATACATATCCAGAAAATTATGCTATGCTCTACATGCCATGAGAAACGAACTCTTAAAGACCTTACCGTCTAGCAAGAGCAAGAGTCAAAGACTGTAGCCAACGTGCACCCACAGGGCGTACATTTATATATTTTTATTTTTATATTTTCAAACTAAGTGTATATAGACATATAGACTTCCTGATAACATATTCATTATGAAGTGCTCCTTTGAAGGAGGGATTTCCTAATACAGATACAGATACAGATACATGCCGATGCCTAAAATAGCTTACACTACGGTATGGGTTTTGCTCAATTGTTGAAGGCTGTACAATGCCCTGTATTTGTTAACATCCTCGTCTTTTGGTCTTGTGGATATTTGCTTTATTTGCAATCATACCACTACTCATTCTGGTACATTATTATAAAAGTTTCTACGACTGGTTGATTGGTCGCTTTAGGTAGGTGGGGATCTAATTTTCCATAGTGTTTTAAAATTTTAACTTCTTAATAATATGTCCTTCGAAATAAAAAAAAATGGGGTCAGCAGTATTCGAAGCTCAAAATTTGTATTTGAAAATTTAACGGAAATGGACATTTTGCGCTAAATTAATATAGACAATGAAGAAAATACGTCATTTTATACATTTATTCATTTAAAAATGCAATTTCTAACCCAAATATTTTTTTTTCATTTTGAGTAATTGAATTCTCCAAATGTTAATTAAAAGTTAAAATAAATAAAAATAATTTGGGTCATCGTCCAAATAAGAAAGATGCGAGTTGCATAAGACAAGACAACAAACAAAAAGACCGTCAACTAATTTATAAATTGAATGAATTTGCAAATTCACTTTTTCGGTCAAAATTTTGATTTTGTTTCTTTAGAAAATTGGTATGTAAGTGTTTAATCGTGGGAGGGTGAGTTATGTGCCAAAAGACCACATGTTTCACCTTAAGGTCCCAAAGTTGTCATTTTGAAGTGATATATTGTAAACTTGTGGTTTATTTTCCGAGTCATAACCTTTTGGTCTTTTGGGATAAATCAATGATGTTTGGTATGTTGTTGAATAACCGTGGAACAGTTTGTTACAAACCATCGTAACAGCTAGCAAATTGGCCTTGACCTTTTGCTTCAAATTTAAATAATTGATATTTTTATGTATGATTATATGCACGTAACAAATAACTTTGTTTGCCTTATTATATAGGTTAATATGATATGTGTTATGTACGTGTATAATGATAGGAGTGTATGTCATGAACCATGACCACATTTTGTCCTTAACCTTTGACCTCAAGTTCAAAAATTGATATTTTAGCGTGTTCATGTGTAGACTGTTCTTGGTTAAATTTTCCTTAAGCGACAATTTTCTGGTTTGTCCTGGACAATAAATCCATATCTTAGTATATTGCTGCTATTTGTTTTTTAGAATATGATTAAAGTTTCTGCAGGTTTCAAAATAATGTAATAACAAAAGTCAGATTACGATCAGTCAAAAGAACAAAATCAAAAAGCCAAATCTTATAGCACAATCACCCACGAAACAAATCCGGGACAACCGTCATAGTTGTAATTGGAATTTTAAAATGGAATTTGTAGTTTAAACCAGGTTAATAGTGCACCAAACCTCTCTCTCATAAAGTAGTGGAAAAGCAGTTGCATTTTCATCCAAATACGTCGTTTAGATAAACATCTACATACAGATTCTAGAACAGACATAAAGACGCTTTTAAAACAAGAAGAAATCCGTTTAGAACAAATACTATTAATTTCTTGGTTCTCAGGCCCTACCTCATCTAATCTAAATGGTTTAAAATTTCTTTATTTTTAAATACGGCTAAGCCTTTTAAGAAGTTCGTTCAACGTCCAGTTGCAAATATTACATGCATGTTTAAGACGAGTACAAATTAACAATAAATGCAATAAATAGGTCCTGTAATGGAGGACATCCGCGATGAAGGTCGGGGAAATTTGGACTGCCACCGGAAATTGAGGGTATATTGGAATTGGATAGAAACACACATGTTGCCTAGCAACAGGCAACCCACAGACCCTAAATAAGTTGTATCAAGGGTCCTTAACTTGCAGAAACGGTCGCACTCTCTACACTAGGCATGTGATTTTACGTCCCCATTATGACCGGACGTAGCTGCGTACTTGTACATCCAGCACAGCAAAACGGATGTCCCACTTCGGCGAGGGTTTTACTGCCGGTCGGAAGAAGACCTGAATGACCATATTTCTATTTCCTAATCCAGTTTATACGACACATATTTGTCATTGCATAAGAGTGTCAATTATTGCAAAATGCGTATCCTCTGGCATGGTAAAGATTCCGTCATCACAAATATCTCAAGTCTATACATAAATATCGCGTAGAAACAGCACACGCCAACGATGTTTTCTGCTTCAGGAGTTTAAATTATATATAGATATAAAGGTTAATGTTTGTTTGTGTTTAAAACAAACACTTGTACTAGCAGAGACCTATCGTTCTATAACTAGGTTCCGAAAACAAAAGCTTCTGTGTTATCAAAGATTTTGCAACACACAATTATCCGAAAATATCGGTTTATTTACAGAATAATTTTACGCGTTAATTAAAACAAGAAATTTTTATGATTATTTCGGGAGAATCGTTCCTAACAATTTTTCAACCACATTACACGCCCAAAAATGCAAGTTTTTTTTTTGCAATAGAAATAAATAAGCTTTTGCAGGATATTAATTATTTATCTGAAAACTTTGACGCATTTAAGATCAGCGCGTGTTTTACAAAACCTTGATGGAAGTCAAATTTTGCATGTGGATTTAGAATCTTTTAAAATAAATTATCAAAATGTATCTCCCAAAATAATATCATTATGCAGAATGTGTAAAATGCAAAACATATACATGCGACTCTTTCAGTCAATGGAAATAAAATTGACGTTCCGTGCAAAAATATTTAATTTCGTCATGGTAACATTTTGGGAGACAGGGACAACTTGACAGATATTGATGAAAAATTGAGCGTTTCCATAACATTGAAGGCTTAAACAAATATTAAAAAAAAAAACAAAACTACAAGTTTCAGCAGTAATATTTGTTTCATTTGTCTACAGTATCATGGTACTGAAAAATCTTGAAAAATGGCTCTATGGTAATATTTAAGGGTGACACGGAAAACACTGAAAACAAATAAAATGATACAAGTTATGTTAAAAATAAAAAATGTGTTCGTAAAATCTAATAAAATCACATTTTATTGATGAGGTGAGATACTTTTTTTAAAATTTGATGTGAAAGTACTATAATATCGAAGTGCTTGCTTTTATTTTAGTGAACTCAAATTTTCAAATCTTACAGCTCTACGGAATTTCGAAATAGTCGTTAGACTACGAACTGACATGATATTTATCGTGACCGTTTAATATCATGAATATGATCATATTATATCCCTCCCGTACAAAATTTATTGAAATCCATTCAGCATTTTGTATTTTTTCTTCGTTTATATTTGGATGGTTGGTTCTTATTATGTCTTTACGGCAAAAATGGCATTATGAACGCGGAATCATTGCTTAATTATACAATAAAACATAATATTAAATTTATTACAATCAGGTTTTATTTAATTTCTATTCAAATGACAAATCAAGACAATTTACGATTTAATAATGCGTCGAATTGATTTGTTTTATGCTGATTATATACATATGCACATGTATGACAAAAACAGTTGGCTTAATGTATTAGAAAGCCAGGAACAGAAGATGATTAAACATTTTGTGGTTCAAATTTAATTTTATTTTCTAACTGTGGAGTACTTCCTTAATTTCTGTAAAAAATCTGTAGTATCCTTAAAGGAAATCACACTATTGTTTATACGCATCGCTCTCGGCGCCGCTATAGTGTCGTAACCGTATTATGACGTCGCCGTTTTCGAGTCAGTCGTAAAGGTCGCCGATTTCTAAAATGGCGGCCCGCTCGAATGGACGTTTCACGAAAGCAGGAGAAAGCAAACGATGTATTGATTTAAGTGTAAAAATGAAAATGCTATACGAAACGGACAATATGTTGGAAGCTAAAAGCAATGAACCATGACAGTTAAACTCATGTATCTGGATACCGGGAGAGAGGTGCGTTTTTGAACCATATGAAATGGACAAACAGCTAAAAGCAGGTTGTGTAGACTGTGGACTGCCACTTCAATTTACACACTTAACCGAAGAAACAACGTGTGGTCTATGGTGCATTCTGTATGTGGCATGTTCTTGTGGTGTGATAAATAAAATCTACTCCGGAAAAGTCCATCATGATGCAAAAATACAGAAGACAAGACCAATATTTGATGTAAATTCGAAAGCAGCAGTAGGTAAGATAAATCGGTAAACGAAATGAGTGATTCAAATTTTTAAAATAATGTTAAATACTGTTCCTATACTCTTCACAAAACAAAAAACGTTGTCTTATTGGCACTTATACCACATCTTCTTATTTCTAATAAGAGTAGAAAAAAATTCAGAATAAAAAGCTCAACAAAAATGCAACTAGCTGTTCCTTTGTCCCAACTGATATACTAGAAAAAAAAAACTGACCATCAAGGTATTGGTCTATGAAAAACCTAGATTTTTCAACTATTCCCTAGATATTACATTGTCAAAAGTTGTCACAGATACCAGTATATTTTGAATTCGTACGTTGTGCAATATGACGTCATTTTTATCCTTATGACGTTATCTCATCAACCCATCCACCGTATCACTGCAAAGGAAAAGCAGGTGCTTCCTACCTTTTTGTGTATTGGATTGTATAGCATAATTTAATGTACAAATTAAAACATAGAACATTTTGTAATTGATATAAAAACAATGTCCAAGCATACCTATGACGAATAATTACATATAATGACAATGATATTTCTTTGTTCATTGAATAGATAGTATAAACGTGTCTATCCACTATACATAAACTACAGATTTTATATATTTTGTGAATGCAAACATTAACAATATTATTTGAGATGACCTTAACGTACATTCTTCAATTTTTCATTAAAATTTCTGATTTTTTTACATAAATTGTCATCCTGCCTTTTTATGCCAAGTTGCTCATCCTGCCGTTTTTTTTTTTTACTCAAAACTACTATCCTGCCTATTTTTCAAATTTCATCCCAAAAATCAAATGGTAGCTCCCAAAGAGATCTCAGTAAAATAGCGTAAAATCGTTCAAAAGCTAAAAAAACAACGTATCAATTTTTAATATTTTTTACTTTATTAACTAACCACAAAATATTGGAAAGAAGTTGTCTAGAAGATTTTGGTACTATTTGCGATCTGAGTTATCCGATGTTGCGGTGCACTATTTATTTAACGCACAGAGTGATAACATTTCTTTCAGTGTCTACCTCCTTCATTTCTGAATAGTAAATGTGAACTAACAATTGAAAATATTCGATTTCCCGGACATTTAAAACACGTTTTCGCTGTTCACTGCTTCTACTTTCTTAAAAACAAGAGTGCACACACTGAAATGTCTCGCCTTCCATACTAATCATTGATATTATGTTGATAGTCCTAAATTTAAAGCTTTACTACAACTATCACATAAACTTAACATGATCCAAGAAAATGAGGTCAAGGTCATACAAACCAAACAAGAAATACATGTACACCTTACAATCATTCAATACACTAAATATAGTTGACCTATTGCTTATAGTTTCTGAGAAACAGACTAAGACATCATAAAATATTTCCATACACCAAATAAAGTTGACCTATTGCATATAGTATTAGAAAAAAGACCAAAACTCAAAAACTCAACTTTGACCACTGAACCATGAATATGAGGTTAATGTCCGATGACACCTACCAGCTAGACGCGTACACCTTACAATCATTCCATACACCAAATATAGTAATCCTATTGCATACAGTATAAGAAAACAGACCAAAACACAAACACTTAACCATAACCACTGAACCATGAAAATGAGGTCAAGGTCAGATGACACATGCCAGTTGGACATGTACACCTTACAGTCCTTCCATACACCAAATATACTAGACCTATTACTTATAGTATCTGAGATATGGACTTCACCACTAAAACTTAACCTTGATCACTGATCTATGAAATGAGGTCGAGGTCAAGTGAAAACTGTATGATGGGCATGATGACCTTGCAAGGTACGCACATACCAAATATAGTTATCCTATTACTCATAATAAGAGAGAAATTAACTTTACGAAAAACCTTAACTTTGTTTCATCTAGTCACTGAACCATGAAAATGAGGTCAAGGACAATGGACATGTGACAGAGGAAAGTTCGTAACATAAGGCATCTATATGCAAAGTATTAAGCATCCAGGTCTTCCAACTTCTAAAATGTAAAGCTTTTAAGAAGTTAGCTTATACCGCCGCCGCCGGATTACTATCCCTATGTCGAGCTTTCTGCGACAAAGTCGCAGGCTCGACAAAAACATATTCGTTGTCAGTTTTTTTTTTTTCTAAAAAGAAACCTGCGTATGTATTCCTTATTTTCCCGAGAACACTAGTTCCTTCTTTGTGATGAATAGTTTGAAATACAGATCAATAAGGGGCGTTTTCCAAATCGGCCCAGGTATCATCTCAAAAAAACCCCAATATCAACCCTCGAATAAGTCTCGAGCTGATATTGGTCGAGGGATGATATCCGGACTGATATGGAAATGGACATGCATTAATCTTTGATAATTTTATCATATACTACCGATGCACTAACACAACCAGGCTGATAACCCCATAACAGTCTGATATTGGTTATCTGATCGGGTTTTAGGTTATTGCTAGTTCGCTTCCGCTCATTACACATATGAAAAATTTAGCATATCAATGCAAGTATAATTTTCACCGATTAATAAACTTTTTCTACAGCGTGTGTATTTTGATATGATTTTGCATGCATATCATATCGAAATTTCCAAGGTAAATCTAAGACTCGATAATTACTTTTATAGCTATGTATGACACTGGTCTGGGACCTACAGAAGTCAACAGATATTTAGCCAATTTAAATATAAATGGGATGTCACAATCAGCTTTCAAGAAAAGAGAAAAGAAGTGTACGAGCCTATAAGAAAAGTTGCACAATGAGAGCAAATCTCCATTAATAGAAGATAGGTATGTACATACACTCAAACACCAAACTAAGTAACGACATAAACGTTACCAATTTCATTTCACAAGATGTGGATTTTGACAAGTGGTGCCTCATCAGTAATGCTCGCCGAGACCAAAATATGTGAAAACAAAACACTTTTACAACTGTTGACGAAAAATCAAATAAAAAGGACATTAAGTATAGCTAAATCCGAATAAGGATAATTAATTAAACTTTCAAATGTGTTAAAACTCAAGAATATTATTAGTGCTCATTCGTTCTTAATTTGCACTCAATGTCACATTGATTTGCTCAAGTGGGTTGAGAATCCAGCGCCCACTCGTTCTTCTTTGCATTCAGCTGTCCTTTTCATTGGCACAAATGTACTCGGCTTAGTGAATAATTTGGGTCTGTTTAAAGCTTACTAAGCGGTGTGAGACAGGGCTCCGCGACTGTCATTATGGATGACGACACTACAACCATGGCTCGCATAAGACATACAATCCAACATCCTATAAAGAAATTGAGTGATACAAATCATATTAAATCACAATTTAACAACAAATTGTGGAACTTGAAGAATACTTTTAAAATGATTTGACTAAACCTGCAATTACCCATCTCAATAGGTGTTTTTCTCTTGCTCTTTACTCAAACAAAAATGTTCCGGAATCCATGGGTAATGACTTAAAAGCTATTGTACCTCATCTATATACAGAACATGATCTCTGCAATCAGAAATGGTGTTCATACAAAAGAAATCCTAATAAGTACAGACCCACTGTATCTCTTAATAGCCTGCCTCTTCGCCAAAACTTGCTGAAATCATTGGGGAATACACAACCGGTGACAATATTGAGGAAATATCCCACTGTGCATAAACAAAAGAGGTAGAATCTTTTCATAGCATGCTAGCAAACAAAGCACCAAAGGCGAAACATTTGTGCTCATCATTAAGTTTGGAATGTCGGGTTGACTGTACCGTTGCTCAAAAAATATATCATATGGATATATATCACAGGTATATGAAGAGTGTGGTCTTTCCCAGGTAAAATAACCAAAAATCGTCAGAAAAACTTGCGGTTAAAAGAAAATACCAAAATGATTACAAGAATTCAACAGTAAATAAACGGAGAAAATTATTTCGAAAACAGATTATAAAAGAAAAGGAAACAGTAGTGCAGCTGAGGAAGGTGACACGTACAAAAATCTATTGATTTAGAACACCCGACCCTAATAGACATTGATTTTATATCTGATCCAGTTACAACCCTTCGTTAGACACATTTGACGTCAATATTGATAATATGTCAATTGTTTACTTTGACTTAGAAACAACATCATTAGCAAATGATTGTGATATCATTCAAATTTCAGCTATTGAAAAGTCTTCGGAATTTAATCAGTACATTACTCCATCGCAGTGTATAAGTAGACAGGCATCATCGGTTACAGGACTATAGTATGGAACAACATACTTGTACATTATGGTCAGCGGATAGATCAATGCATTCCAGAAAAAGTATTTCAAAATTGTATATGCTGGCTAGAGAAATTCTCCTCTCAGATTATTTTAGTTGGACATAATTGCCGTCGTTTTGATGCCCCAAGACTAATTAGATCTCTTTCACAATACAATTTGAGCACATCATTTCAAAAGAAAGTAATCGGCTTTATGGATACACTATCTTTTTCAGGAAAAGTATCCCTATCTGTAGTGCCACAAGCAGGAATTTTTGGCTGAAAATTTATTACAAAAACAATACCAGGCACAAAATGCTTCTGAGGATGTAAAATATTACAATCTATTCTAAACTTTGCAAAACCATCAGAATCAGAGATGTCAGAAAATTCTTTTAGTACAGAATCTCTAATTAGAAATATTGTTTATGTCAAACAGACAAACCAAAGATATTCAACACTGCAAGGGCTTGTGGATAAAAAATCATAACAAAATGTATGGCAAAAAAATAGCCGAGAGTGGTCTTGATATGGCTCAACTGTTAGCAGCGTATCTTTGCGATGCAGTATGTGGGATTCAGCGTATATTTTCTGAAAACAAAATTGACAATAGGCAAGAGTAACAGCATGCAAGCGTATAGCTTCCGGAATCTGTAGTTTTCTGTTCAACGGAGAGATGTAAATAAGAACAATGAGTTTAGACTGTCAGTTTTCTCATACCGCATGAAACGTCAATACTTTAGTCTTCTATACTACATGTATAAATAATTCATAAAAATTAATTGCGTATTATTATTTATTCGGCTGAGCCTGTCGATTTAGTAAAAGCAGGGTCAAAATTCATTTTCGATATGTTCTAGTTCTGAATATGCATTTAACTTGCCACTGGTATTCCTTCAAACTGCATGTCAATTAGATAACTGTGGTCCTAACTAATATCGTGGATCTACAGGGGACCATACAGCCTTCAACAACAACAACAATATTTGGCTTTACAAGTCTCCAACAAGACAAATATTTATCACACACATATATATCTATGTAGAGGAACCTGATGTTTAGTGGTTGTCGTTTGTTGATGTGGTTCATAAATGTTTCTCGTTCTCGTTTTTATATTGATTAGATCGTTGGTTTTCCTGTTTGAATGGTTTTACATTAGTCATTTTGGAGTCCTTTATAGCTTGCTGTTAGGTGTTAGCCAAGGCTCCGTGTTGAAGACCGTACTTTGAATGTATAATAATGGTTTACTTTTGTAAATTGTCACTTGAACGGAGAGTTGTCGCATTGGCACTCATACCACATCTTCCTATATCTACTTACAAAGTACTGCTAAACTGTAACGATCACATTAATGTCCGTCTTGTGAAAGAGTATTCGACTCATAGATAAATGTTTTTGTGTTTATATTCATGTACTATATGCCACTGAAAGTTTATCAAAACCAAGAAAAGAACCAAAATAAACCAAAAATAAATAGTTCAGATGTAGGTTCATGTTCAGATCACTCACTGTGATCACTTGCTTGTCAACAGGGATAAAGGGAGATCGTCGCATCCGATCATGTCTGAAAAGGACACTCAGTTTTCAATACAAAAGTAGCTGGTTCTCTCTGGATACATTGGTTCTTTGAAAACAATGGCCAACGTGATATGGCAGGGAGTGCTGAAAGTGGCACACACAATCAATCAGTTATTTTCAAAATACTTCTAGACGTTTACCTACCATAGATTATTATTGGCAAAAAAGTATATATACCAACCGAAACATACATGTGATGAAAAATATACATTCAAAGAAAAGAGGTGCACCAACAGAAAAGAAACTGCAAATCTTACTCTTAATTTTATCGAATCTCAAAATTTTAACTCTTACCAGAATTTTCACTCTAACTCATAGTATAAATCGTAAGTTTCTAAGTGTAACTCGAGCTTTAACGAGAACTCTTATTCAACTTATATTTCAACTCAAAGTAAAACTCGAACTTTAACTCAAAATGTAACTGGAACTCGAACTTAATCTCTTAATCTACCTCAAAGTTTAGCCACATCTGATAAAAATTAGTTAGATAAAATGCATAAATATGTCCACAGAAAACGGGATACCTGTAGCAAAACAGGCAACAAATCCAGATCCGTTTATTACAAATTAAAAGAATTTTATTACATATCAATATGGCGATGTGTATTTTATTGTCCAGTGGCGGTTCCATATTTTTATAAGATGGGGACTACTGACTGTCCAGTTATGCGTCAGTGACCCCTATATAATCAACCAAATTTTTCCCACAAAATGGGTGGGCGGGTCCCTGCCCCCGCCCTTTGCTTAATCCGCCTCTGTTGTCAGTGTGTGTTCACATTTATCAGATGCATTGCATTGCATAACATACCAAAGTTGATCGATTAATCGAACGGTAATAACAAATAAGAAATCATAAAGCTTTACTACCCAGACGATGAACATTGAACAATATTACAATGTATGTACAATGAATATGAAACGATGCATGTGTAGATGATCGAACTCAGTAAATATTGGTTGCCACATTCGAAAAATTATGCAGCGTTGTGTAAGTACGGAAATTTTAACCAATTGTCAGATCCTTTCGAAAATAGTGTCATTAAGGTTTCTTCAACGTGTTGAGTTTGTGGCATTGTTTTACACAGCATTTCAGGTTTTATCTTCCCGGTGCGAATGGTTAAGGCAGTGAAATTATTCTGCCTGTAGTCAAAAGGAACGCGTTACTTTTCAGCGGATATACTGCAAGCCGAAAATAATTTCTATAATATGGCATGAGGCAATCATTCGTTTTCCTCATACAACAAATGCAATTAAATAAAATGAGATGACTTCATCTTTGACAATTTCTTTATAATAAACTGTTACTTTATGTTTGTTTAACGATTCGATAGATTGATAAAAATATTAATGATTAATCAAAATACCTTAAAAATGTTCAAACATGATATTATAGTTTGTAGTGAAAATTTTGATTCAACTCAATGCAAGCGTTGCACAAAATGCTGCTATACCAGCAACGTTAAAAGAAAAGATATATTTCCGCCAAAATTCGATAATATGATTATTTCCTTTTGAGCGGTTTTAAAACATCGGTGACCCCTTTTTATTTGTGCTTTTAAAATCTTCCTGAAGCTGCAACAAGTTTGAAGGAAAAAACATTAGTAGATTTTTTTTATTTTGAGAAAATCTAGAATACATAGCAATTAACTATGGCGGGAAATATTAAAAGCCTGGAAAAATAAGGAAATTGAGACAAATAAATGTTTTTAAGGTACAAGTTACATTTGACTGTTTTATTATCACAGTTAAACATCTTTTTAAATAATTTTGCATTTTTAGCAACTTAGAGCGCTATTTTTATATTTTTTATAAACGCGATTCTTTAAGTTTTGATGACGTCATATCTCGAAAACAACATCGGTGACCCCAATTTTTTTTCGCCTAAAATTTCGTAATAAGTATGATCTATCTACGTGCAAAATTTCAATGAATTATTATTAGTAGTATAAATAGTGTGATTTCCATTAAATATACATGATATATGAGGGTACGTAAGACATGAACGGTTATAATACTTCATTGCAAGAAGTAAAAGCCTGACGGGTTAAAATGCAAACATGATATACACAAGAAACATACAATACATGAAAAAGTGTTAAACAAGTCAAGTTAATATTAATAATATATATATAAGTATATAGATAATTGACCAATGTGGACCTTATTTTCGCAATTCCATGGATTGCTTTATATAGCCTACAACACTAGTCAAAATATCTTAATTGGGATCTAAAAAAGTTTTTAGTTTAGAGTTTGAGTCAAGCTGGTTAAAATTAGGATAATGGGTTTTAATTGCATTCATAAGGGGATTTCTAATATTACTGTTGATTTGGCAATGAAGGAAAAAGTGTTCCTCATCATCTAAAATTTTACAAACTTTACACACTCTGTGTTCTCTTTGAATTTTTTTATATCGACCTATTTCAATTTCCAAGTTATGGTCACTTTCACGGAATTTTGTTAAAAGTTGACGACTATTAAAATTGTTTAGATTGTGCAAGTAGTCTTCTAGTTTAATTTCATTTTTAAGTTTACTATTAAGGTAAAGTTTTGAACTGTTATCCATATTTGAAAGTTTTCAAGAGTGATTTTATCATACTTTTTATAACAATATGTTTAATAGTTTTTAAGTAATTTTTATACGTTCAAAAGTTTATCAAAATCAACATATTCTGCTTAATCAATATTAAATTCTTTACCTTAGATTTTATAGGTAGATGTCATAAAATTACGTCAAACTAGTACACCATTAAAATTCGGGATGAAATTACATGCGAAACCATTAATGTGCTTTACCTTATAGAAAATTAAAAAAAAATACGTTGAAACAGGCAACAGCTTAAACGAGAGATTTAGGGACCATTCAATGACATTAATGTACAAAACCAACAGTAAGCTGTATTATCAAGAAAGCATACTTCGTAATTCATAAATTGGGAACTGCAAAACCTAGAGGATTGAACAGACGAAATGAAATGGCTAATACAAAAAGTGCGCCAAGGAAAGTAGAATGTGTTGAAGATTCAAAAAGAAGCCAGATCATTTAATTTAAGATCACATTGAACAGCAAATCTGAGGACTCGCATTGTTTGTATTGGATATCCAACCTTCACAAAATTCCGTACAAACAACGATGAATGCCGTCTTATCTGCAGGTTCTACAAAGGAATTGTCCACTAGATTGAAAAAAAAATGGTCCGCAGTGAACATGGTGAAAGAAGGTCTTCAAGAATACTGAGAAACTGTTTACTCGCGTAGTGGTATAGAAAAAAAGCCTGGATAATTTTAAATCTCGATCTTTCTCTGAAATTAATTCTATCAAAACCTTTGATTGTTCAACCCTTTAGACTGCCATTCATCATGCGAAAATCATTTTGAAAGAAATAATCCACAATGCTTTTCAATATAAAATGGTAGCATACGCCATAAAGGAATAGGTCCGGTAACAACAATAAAACGGCCCAATTTTTTATGTATATGGGAACATTAAAATTAAACAAATTTATTGGTTTCATTGCTCTAATGAATAGTTTATTAAAGTATATGTACAAGGAATAGCCGTAAAATTATGCTATTGGTCTGTAATTTATCATTGATGTTACATGTTTCAGTACAAAATGGTGAAAACGGCAATCTTGTGTTGGTAAACAAGCAAAATTAAGTTTGGCCGCATGCGTGTTCATTCGTAAAATTTCATGTATAAATGATTTTTTACAAATTTATATTCGTGCAAAATATCTTAAATGAACACGATTGCGGACACTTAAATTTAAACTTTTCTATCGTATTTGGTTGAAATTTTTAGTTGTTGTCCGGGTTTGTGTTGCGCAGTATTTTGTTTATTTACATTTCCGGTTTCAGCAGAAGACAAGTGATTACACATTCACCACCAAATTTGAGAAGTGATTCAATATTTATTTCCACTCTAACTCCTTTAACGAACGTATTTTCAAGAAATATGCATTGCAAAGTGAGTCTGAATTGTAGGAATTCGTTAGTGATAGAAATCTTAACAGGGTAAACACTGCGAACATTTGACCGAGACACTTGTTTACATTTTAACGAAGCCACCCATCGGTTCAGTGTACAATGTAGTACAAGTAACATGCATTAGAACGTGAATAACAGAATTTGAAACAGTAAACAATATGAGCGACAATACTTTCAATGAAAAATACTAGATAGAACATGTATATTGACCTGTTTATTTATAAGCATCGAAGCACACACACTTGATGCATTAGACCGTCACTATTTAAGGTTCATCATAACAAATGGACAAAATGGCTGTTTAGACCTCAAAACTACTCTGAGTACAGACTCACCTGTGCAGTTGGAAAAGTTTTAAGGCCTGGCATCCACTAGATATATAAAGTTAAATGCATTTTGTGTTTCAGAAAGATAAAATCTTTTGGATTTTGATGGGCATTTTTTCGTTCCTGCAGAAGGTGTAAAAATAAACAAACACCTGAATTGCTTTTGATACTGTCCACTCAGTTACACCCTTTAACTCACCTATAGTTGTGTAGATATCTATTTTGTATGTCTATTGTCCATGCCAATCAAGGACAATCAATACAATACAGTACAGTTTTACCTGAGAGGGAGCATCTCAAAGTTGTATCCCAACTTAAGTTTATTTTACACCTTCTGCAGGAAAGAAAAAGAATGTTCATCAAAATCCAAAAAGATGTTATCTTTCTGAAACAAAAATGTATTTAACTTTTATATACAGTAAGTGTTACTCTGGGTATTATTCCAAGAGTTACTTTAATATTTTGGTATCTGTTTTTTCCTGCTGTAACCAAATAATACCTACACAGAAATAAATTTCTACTTCATAAAGGCCAGGGCTAGCCAAAATATGCATAAATACTGGATCTAGACAGGGTTAAAACGTGAATTCCTTGCAATACTGATACCTGATCATACCTTTTTCATATACATTCAAAAGAAATAATAATCAAAGTATTCTCAATGTAAATTCTTCATAACTTAAAATTAAAGGAAATTGGTTTGCAATCTGTGTATAATTAAACTAAATATAACAATACATTTTGTCTCATTGATTCCATACATGTTCTACTGAATGGACTCAAATTGTAAAAAAAAGCCTAAACCAATAGATAATTATTTGAATGGTTAATCATGAACTTGCGAAGAAATAACAACGAGAAAGATTCGATCTCATATTTTTCTTCTTCTATCTAAAAATAAAATAATTAGTACTAGGCATATTAAAACTAAAAGTATTTCAGTGCATTTTCTGTGTGCTAAGTCAATAATTATTTTTCAGAACACAAGTATAAGTCACACTACATGTTAATTATGAAAATGTTTTGAATAAGAGTGATTAAAATGCAAGTCTGAAAGAGATTGTTTTAGGTTCAAATGACAAGACTTTTATGTTTCCATTGTACATGTAATATTTGCATTTACTTTTCGGGGCCTCGGTGGCCGAGTGGTCTAAGTAGTTACTACTGTAATCACTAGCCAGTCAACACTGAGGTTGTGAGTTCGAACCCCGGTCGTGCGGGTGCACTCGACTCCAATCTTAATTGACTAGGATTGTCAGTTTTTCTATCGAAGGTCGGTGGTTTTCTCAGGGCACTCCAGCTTCCTCCACCAATAAAAACTGGCCGCCACGAAATAGCCCAAAAGCGGTGCTTAAAAGTGGCATTAAAACACCAAAAATCAAATCAAATCATTTACTTTTCAGGATTCCTTCATCACAAAAAATAATATTATCAATGAATGATTTTTCCAGTCATCTTAAATTCAAGGTTGTTAACAAACAGTATAAAATTTCCTTACCTTATTGTTTCAGTTAACGTCAAACATTTCACTTAAAGAGAATAATTAATCCAGTCAAATTCACAGCTAAAATAGCCATTGCTTTTTCAACCAACCACACTAAATGTGTGTACATTCTGTTCACATGCATGTTGACATCGATGTAAAAAACCAAAAAAATAAAATGTAAAAAAATGTCTTTCTTTCGAAATTCAAACAGGGTTTCATAAGGGTGACAGAAAGATAGACTTGACATTTTTTTTAACTTTGAGATATACGTATTATTTTTTTTTTACCACACTGTAGATTATATATAATCTTAGTTTATCTGTGATAAAAGAAGAAAAACTAACAGATAATTTCGCATAATTTTTAACGTATTTGTTAAAGGACGGCCAATTTGGATATTATTTTCTTTAATAATAAGACACATGCTTAAAACATAGAAAGACATCTATTTCTGACTCCAACGGCAAGTAAGAAACAGAAAATAGAAACTTTCCAAATTGCCGCCAATTTAATTTTTTCGCGAAATTAACGCAATTTTAGAATGGCGGGCTTTAACATCAGTCCCATTGTTGTCTTAAGAAAATAGCAACAACGGTTGTTTCTAAGAGCTTGCCTTCAAACTGATTTTGAGCGTTCCAGTTTGATTCCGGATATTACGTCAAATTAATGACGTCACACAATACGATTTTTTACCATAATAACAAATAACGATATACAAAGATATGCTTATTTCTCTTTTGTTTTTTTTTATCACTTCACAGGGCCAATATCGGCATTTCGTGGCCATACTCCTTTGCAGTTCACTTAACTGTTGTTGTCAATCTAGTAGTATTCAATTTATTTCTTTTGACAATCCTGCATACCATTGGCATCCTCTTAAGGGATCTCTACCTATACGAAACTTTATAGGCGTTTGTTTTCCACAACTTTATTTATACAATAGTATAGTATTGGATTGGCATAGCTTTTCCATGTTTTAAGATTCAACAGATTTAATCATATTAGGCATATATAGTAATTTCAGTTGATGACATATGAAGATTGATTGTTTAAATATTGAGATTTATACATGTTATAGATTAGGAAAGTTAATGTCATGTTGTCCCAATTGCTCCAAATATAATTTCAAAATTCATATTTTCATTGTTAATAATTGACTGATTGTTTAACGTCCAGTGGCAAATATTTCATGCATATTCTTGACAAGAACAAATTAACAATACATACAATAGGTAGGTTCTGTAAAGAGGCGTCCGGGACTAAGGTCCGAGAAATTTAGAGTGCCACGAGAAATGAGGGTATATTGGATAGGGACATAAATTTAGCCTTGCAACAGGTCACCTACGGACCCCTCAAAGAGTTGTTGCATGTGTTCTTAACGTGCAAAGAGCGTGGCACTCTCTACACGTGGCTGCAAATTTGTACATCCGCACATCCAACCGGACACTCCACTTTGGGTTTTACTGCCGGTCGGAGGAAGACCAATGGTGACCATACTTCTATTCTCCAGTCACCCTTGGGGGCAGTGTAAATAAAAACTTAAATCTTCATGTGACCAAAGACATAGACTTAAATCTACATGTGACCAAAGACATAGTTTCTAACATCATATTTCGGAAAACTGTAATGGTGGTTAGCCTTTTAATACCAGTATATATCTATTTCACTTTCATAATTTACCCTGTCCTTATTTCTTTACTAGTATTCTAACATCATAAATGCTTTAAATAAAACGTCTTCTCTTTGCTTTTTAATTTTAATTTTTAATTGAATTATAGCTTTTTCAAATCCACACCAATACTTATTATAAGTGAGTGTGTCTTTCTTTCGGAATTAAGTTCAAACAGGGTTTCATAAGGGGTGACAGAAAGTTAGACTTGACATTTTTTTAACTTTGAGATATACGTATTATTTTTTTTTTACCACACTGTAGATTATATATAATCTTAGTTTATCTGTGATAAAAGAAGAAAAACTAACAGATAATTTCGCATAATTTTTAACGTATTTGTTAAAGGACGGCCAATTTGGATATTATTTTCTTTAATAATAAGACACATGCTCAAAACATAGAAAGACATCTATTTCTGACTCCAACGGCAAGTAAGAAACAGAAAATAGAAACTTTTCCAAATTGCCGCCAATTTAATTTTGCCGCGAAATTTACGCAATTTCAGAATGGCGGGCTTTAATATCAGTCCCATTGTTGTCTTAAGAAAGTAGCAACAACGGTCGTTTCTAAGGGCTTGCTTTCCGACTGATTTTGAGCGTTCGTTTGATTCCTGGTATCACGTCACATTAATGACGTCACAAAATATGATTTTTACTATAATTACAAATAACGATATACAAAGATGTGCTTTAGCTTTAAAGGATCCTCTTTATTTTTTGTCACCTCACAGGGCCAATATCGGTACTTCGTGGCCATACTCCTTTGCAGTTCACTTAACTGTTGTTGTCAATCTAGTATTGCTTTAAGTCTATTTTCCAGTCCACTTCAATTTGTTCTGATCATTAATGAAAGATTTTTAAATAATTGTATTCATTACCATATCAGATGGCTGCTTACCGGTATGTTAGCTTTTAATTGCATACAATTTTTTATAACTCTCTTTGTCTTTCTGACACTGGTTTTGATCATCTTTGATTGTGGATATATCCTTTTCAAATCCCGTTGTATCATTATCACCTGGAATTTCGATCCCTTTGATCTTGACATCCATAACAATTTGAAAAAGCATGTCAGGCTCCATATTCTTTGCAGAACCTGTCTAATTTGTCTTACATTATGTTTTTTTGGCTGAATTTCCCCTTTTGTCACACTATCATAGATACTACAATGCTGACATCTGATTGTGAGATGGAAACTCCTACAGTATTCTTTCCAATCAATGTTGATACCCCAAAAATTTTCATTTCATTTTAAACTTAGCAGCTTAAATAAAATTTGTGTCTGAAGGACATGAATGCCCCATATTGTAAGAAATAAGCAATATTTGCATTAGCCCAAACTAGAAATGTTTTTAGCAAGCTCACAAAAGGTTACACCCTACCCCTGCTCTATTCTGGCATGTACTTTCCAAGTTTAATATTTTCCCCTCAAAATCAGGTAAAACCTTTAAGTTAAAATATGTATACTTGCAAGAATCTGACAATAATTATCTTTCCTTGCAAGAATCTGACAATAATTGTTTTCCTTGATGTCATATCTACATATGACGGCTGACATTTATATCAAGTGTCATTATAATACATTTGGTGGATTTGCACTTATGATTGCTAAGCATGTTAAAACCTAAAGGTGGATTATATCCCCTTGCAAAGATAAGTATCTGCTAACACTTATCTTTCGTCATGCATGTCTACATATGATACCCAAACTTTATAGAAAGTGTCATCAAATTCCATTGCATGTACAAGTTCTAAGCTTGTTTATCTCCCTTTCAAGAAATGAGAAAAATATCTTTCTTCAAGCACATCTACCGGTCATGATGCCTAAACTTATATAAAAGTGTCATCAAAGGCTTCCGAGTGCAATTAACAAAATATGTTTTACTTGGGACAATATTCGCCAATACTCATGTAATAACCTTTCCATTGTATTAACACATATTTTAAATTGACATTGTGTTGTTGAAGCTGTATTGCACTTGTGGCAATATGATAATTTATAGCATGCTATTTTGTTTTGTGTCTTTCTTGTGAAAAAAATTATGTTGCAATAAAAAAAGTTCCTTGCATGATGTTTGTTTGTAAAAATAATAGCATAAGCATTATATTTATTTTTTCAAACAGGTTTTCATTATAAACACTCAATTATCTTCAAGTAAAACTTGTTATGATTCTTTTTCAATTCTAGGCCAATTTCATGATCTTGGGCTATCAGGTATTTATGGTACAGTGTGAATTCATTGTTGAAAGTAGATTATTTAGCTGTGTTTCTCCAATACAAACATGGAGCATTCCAAAATTAAAATGTGTAGCTACTGACAAAGTGTAAATTTCGTATGACGGACGGACTAAAAGATTATATACCCTACCTCTAATTCGGAGCTGAGTATGCACTACAGAGACTTTTCACTTTGGTGTTTAATTCATGCCTCTTTTATTAATTTCAGAATTTACCTTGCAGCAAATGTCATTATTGTATATATTTTTTTAAATAGAGACTGCAAAATTAGCAAAAATACCACAAAGATAAAAATATTAGAAGAAAAGAAAGAACATTGGAATGACATGCAATAATATTTTCCGGTTCTGACAAAATAGCGATTTTATAGAGTTATGCTATCTTGCCGGTCTTATTTCAGATTAATTTTTTGATTTTTAATCATTGACGTCCGGAAAAGGATTTATATAAATCCTTGGTTCGAAAATAGAAGACACACTTCGTTCTCAAAATAACTTGTAATAAACCCTATGTTCGACTAATATGAAGAACTAAAGCAGGTTTTGAAGCAGTTTGAAAAGGACAATTATATGTGTAACTGTGGAAACGTGATCCAAGGACTATAAAATTTATGAAAACTAGCGCACCAAATGAAATTTTTAAGAACGATCTAGTCTATGGCGCAATAAGGTACTGCTGTGCTCATGGCACAAAGACCACAAGCCTTCCTCGACTGAAAAATAAAGCTGCTTCATCATTACATGTACATGTATTAGTGCGTTCCAATATAGGATATAATATTATAAACCAAAAATAAAACATAATTTTGCTATTTTTCCTAACCGGCAACAAATCATAAACACACCATTATAGAACAACAAAATCTATCCACTAACTGGTATGTGCAATTCATGTCTGCAGTGGCAGCATCTTTCTTGTACAAGACTAGAAAATTTTGTAACACTTGTAAAGCATTTAGAGGTTATTGAATCTTTCTTTTACTTTCAAAACTCTGTATAAATCGCTTATTTGCTTTAGTCGGCAAAATAGCGCTCATGAGGCTATTTTTCCGGAGCCGGCATAGTAGCCACTGCCATCAATAAAATATAGTAAGCGAACGGTAAAACTCGAAAACTGTATTCATCAAAGTCATGTCGATGCCTTCTTGAGATACGCGACCAGGTTATATCGATTCAGGTTCAATGACAATATCATTAGACCTTCCATACAGATCTGGTCTGTATTTTCATCTAACTAGATATGATCGTGGTATAATCCCAAAACGAGGATTTATTAGAGAAGAATAAATTAAATAATGTACAAAAACTTGCATATTCATTCATTTTAAATCTTTACTGTTAAGATATGAGAGATTAGATTACTATCAACGACGACACGCCTCAAGACATTACCCTGGCGATTCAATTGGCATAAATTTGGATGCTATGTACCAATGTAAAACCTCTGTGCCTATTTTGCGCAGGAGAGTTTTAAAATAATTTAAAATAGAACTGTGCCAACGAATAACACTTACTTAACAAATGCATTAGTTCATAGACAAGGTAACTGCCCAATTTGTAAAAATTTACAGAATATCAGTTTTTTTTTTTACTTAATAGTACTTGTTACTCCGCTCCCATTTTGAGCAAACGGTAATGTGGGTATATCTTTTGTCTAACAGTTCATTGATGGGTCCTCTTCGCGGTCCACGCTTAAAATTTGTCAATTTATTTGAAAAAAAAAATCAATACAACTGTATGGGTTTAAACATCAGAACCTTAAAGTGCTTGATGTAAATTACCGGATAAAACCAGTAAAAGTACATTGTCGATATTTATAAAATTTATTTGTACTCACTTCAAAATATGAGAAAAGATCGACGACCTAGCTTTTCGTCCTGTTTCGAAAGCTCGTACAAATTTCAAAATGAAATAAGACTAATTAGTGTTGAGTGCTAATTCAATAACCGATTGTGACTTTGAATAACAAAACATCTTAAATGTTTTAAGTTCTTAACTCCAACTCCAACTAAACCCAAACAAGCAAACAAAGGGCATTTTGAATACTTACTTATATGTTCCAGTTGAAAAATTAAAACATTTACATTAATTATCTGTATGCTACTTTTTTAACTGTATGAAATATGTTGAAATGAAATTTAATTTAAGTCAAGTTGGATATTGTTTCTTTAATTGCACTCAACATCCGCATAATGTTAATCTTAATATAAGTGTGCTGCTTGAAATATTGAAAGATGACAACGTTTGAAAGTGATATATACTCCATCCAATTAACGCACAACTTCTTCCCATATACAGTAGTTTATTAATTTCTTATTTTTCAATCAATTAGAACCTACAGTTTATGAATCATAAACCGAATATAGAAATTATTCCACAGGTTCCTGATAAATTTGAAACAAAATCAACAGTCTTTATTAATAGTTCGATTCATTTATGGTCTATTTCATTTCTATTTTAATTAATATAGATAACCAAATTGGAAAACTGATTTTTCGAATAATGTCAGAGAAATTAAGGTT
>JAASAO010002518.1:0-19951 GCA_017311375.1 Mytilus coruscus | reverse complement strand
CCTGTGTTTACGCCAAATAGTTAGCGTGATCATCGCTCGTCTTCAAAACAACCAGCTCTTATCTTCAATAATGAACTTTCACTGTCAATACTTCTATGACTTATTGAATATTTTTGAAGGTGTGAGTCCGCTAAATTCTTTACAACATGGTGGGGAAGAATTCAACTGGGCCAGGTCTTTTACATTCAATTAGACCACACTGCTGTACTGTTGAAGTAACAAAACTACAAACAATTGAGACTCCCTGTAAATACACATACATGTATTAATAATGTGAATGCATTTAAGGGAAGTTTGGTTAATACTTTGGGAAATATTTGGTTAATTTGTTTTACATCTTTTTACAGCCTTTTATAGCGGACTATACAGTATTGGGTTTTGCTCATTGCTGAAGGCCATATTAAGTGACGATACTGTGCAGATAAGGAAAACATTACATATATATAAAAATAATGAATAAAACCCCATAACTCAGAAATGTAAAATCTATAATTGATAAAATTCTAAAGGGAGCTTACATCAACACAGATATAAACAATTCACCAAAGTTTCATGAGAACTGCTGAAAGCATTTTTTAGTTATTGTCTGAAAACTGGAAAATCCCCCTTTTTTTATGAATAAAACCCTGTAACTCGGAAATGTAAAATCTAAAATTTATAAAAATCAAAAGGGAGCTCATGTCAATAGATATAAACAATTCACCAAAATTCCTTGAAAGTTGGTGAAAGCATTCTTGAGTTATTGTCGGAAAACTATAAAATCCTCCCTTTTTTAATGAATAAAACCCCAAAACTCAAAAACGGTAAAACTGAAATTTATAAAAAACGAAAGGGAGCTCACGTCAATAGATATAAACAATTCACCAAAGTTTCATGCATATTGGTTAAAGCTTTTTTGAGTTAATGTCCGACATGTTGACGACGGACGGACGGACAGACGGTCAACGGTATACCATAATACGTGCCGTAAACGGGCATATAAAAAAGAACGCAGAGGTCGAACCCTCAACAGTTTGGACTAGTATGGACACTATATATATTTGACACAGCATAGGTTTCTGACACAGAATGAATGTGGTCTAAGAACTACAAAATTTTAAATTGGACTTTTACCTATTATGGTCCAATATCCAAAATCTAAATACACAGTTAGATTCAGCATAAGCAAGTACACCAAGAATTTTTCAAAGAGGTTTGGATGATGACAACTATGCTGACAACACCATAAATGATGGAAAAGTTCAATATTCATTGTCCAAATGGAGAGAAGCAAAATTTAAAAATTCTGAACATTTTTGCCCTTCAGAGATTTCTATTTACAAATAGTTTCAATATGTTTGACAAATATCTGATACCAGACAAAGTTGTTTTGTGATAAATTCGGCCATAAGTTTTCTAGATTGAATTATTTCATATTTCTCATTGTTGAATGCCATATAGTTGCCTATAATTCTCAAATCCGTTTCATTTGAACTCTGGTGGATAGTTGTCTCATTGGCAATCATACCACATCTCCTTATTTTCTTTTGGCAATCATGCCATATCTCCTTATTTTCTTTTGGCAATCATGCCACATCTCCTTATTTTCTTTTGGCAATCATGCCACATCTTCCTATTTTCTTTTGGCAATCATACCACATCTCCTTATTTTCTTTTGGCAATCATGCCACATCTCCTTATTTTCTTTTGGCAATTATGCCACATCTCCTTATTTTCTTTTGGCAATCATAACACATTTCCTTATTTTCTTTTGGCAATCATGCCACATCTCCTTATTTTTTTTTGGCAATCATACCACATCTCCTTATATATATATTTTCTTTTGGCAATCATGCCACATCTTCTAATTTTCTTCTGGCAATCATGCCACATCTCCTTATTTTCTTTTGGCAATCATGCCACATCTCCTTATTTTCTTTTGCCAATCATGCCACATCTCCTTATTTTCTTTTGGCAATCATGCCACATCTCCTTACTTTCTTTTGGCAATCATACCACATCTCCTTATTTTTTAAAAAGAACTAAGTCATAACAATAGCTCGCTGTAGTGTAATCTATTTTGCCATTATAGCAAAAACATGACACAAACTGATAACATAGAATCTGACAGTCTTCACTCTGAAGCACAGGCCCACCAGCCAAGGCTTCACATATTGCTTTCGGGCTGTAAAAATCATCTATACAGGCCAATAGAATCTTACTAAAATGTTTGTAAAATTGAGCTTCTGGCCTGTTGATTTAAAAGTTTACCGTGAAGACTGATCTGAAACTAATAATGGGGCAACAATTTACTAATATATCACATTCTTTGTTATAGGGATAGCCATAAACTTATACCATTTTGTCTCTTTTATTTCTAGTAAAAGAGAGGCGAAAGATACCAAAGGGACATTCACACTCATAAGTTGAAAACTAACTGACAACGCCATGGCTAAAAAGAAAAGAGAAACAGACAAACAACAGTACACAGAACACAACATAGAAAACTAAAGACTGAGCACCAAGAACCAGTAATGTTATGGTACAGCAAATTCACAAACTTTGATATATCTTATATCTTTTATGATCTCAAAACAGCTGATATTAATTAAAGTTAATAGGAGTTAGTAACTTCTCAATTTGAATCCGACAGGAAAATATGGTGGGACTTAAGAAAGGGGAGCTTATTTGCTAGTCGTGCTTCAATGCTTGTTTGCTACATGTATGACATTATTATTATTATAAGATACAATGGAACACTTTATCTTAAATGTTTATTTTTGTCACTTGTTAGGCATTTGGACCATATATCATGTTTAAATATAGAATACAGTAGAAGTTTTAAATGAGTGAAAAATGAAATCACAAGTAGAACCATGATCTACTGCTTACTAATAATACCCCTGCTTTAAGTATTTGGTAAACAGAAATTTGGAGAGCAATGCATGTGAAAATACATCATACAGTACAAGTACAGCATTCTCACATAAATGTTGATTCTAAAGCTGTCTTCAAGATGAAATCTATCCACAAGCTCTGACTTGTAGTTTCTGAGAAAAATGTGTTGGAAATTTCATGGCATGGACAGACAGGGGTTAACAGATATAAGAAGATGTGGTATGAGTGCCAATTAGAGAACTCTCCATCCAAGTCACAATTTGTAAAAGTAAACCATTATAGGTCAAAGTACGGCCTTCAACACGGAGCCTTGACTCACACCGAACAGCAAGCTACAAAGGGCCCCAAAAATGACTAGTGTAAAACCATTCAAACAGGAAAACCAACAGTCTAATCGATATAAAAAACAAGAAACGAGTCTACCCCTCTCCTTTCAACATTTAAAATGCCAGTTTTAAATTTTACAAAACTTATCCTGTCTTAATTTCTCCAATTAATAAAAACTTCTGAATAAATGAATCCAAGGCTTCTATTCTGATACAATGTAATTTTATACCTTTTGACTGAATTTTTTCCAGATTTGGTGAATTTGATGACACATTTTATCTTCCTCTGAATTTCAAATGTTTTGCAACTTCTCTTAAACCAAGCACCAGTCTTCGTTTTAACTTTGCCTGAAAATGAACAAATTAATTTAAGCAAACTGAAAAAAATATAACTTACTAAAGGAAAATAAGAAGTCATCATGACTGATAACAAAGTTTCAAACTAAATGTAAGTTCAACTCAGTTTTGATTGTCTCCCTTTGACTAGTATTTCAATTATTTCATTCTCTGTCAAATAGTTTGTTTGAATTATTATTGGTTTCAAGGAGTTATTACCTTGTTGAAATAAACCTTTTATGGTTAATAATGGATGATAACATAATATTTGAAAATTGAGAAAAATGACAAGAAAACAAACATGCATTGCACAATGTCCTGTTTTCTCTGACTGTTAATGACGTCTTTACACTAAATCCATTAGATGTTGAATGTGTACTGATTGATATTTTAGTCTTAGATGCGTGATTTTTTTTATAAGTTGTTATTGGTTTTGAACTAACTGTCAGTAACTGCGAGTACTCTCAGATCTATACTTAGTGTCTTTTTGTTGTGGGAATGTATAAGTACCCTGCCACATCCACTCTGTGTTTTTGTTAGATGTATTTCTTCTTTGTATCCATCTAATGAGTTAAGCCCTTTTTGACTGATTTTTATAGTTTGTTCTTATGTTGTACTATTACACCACTGTCCCAGGTATATGTCCTATAGTTGTTAATGTCTGTGTCGTTTAGTCTGTTGTGAAGAGTTGTCTCATTGGCAATCATACCACATCTTCTTTAAAATTTGATATCATAAAGTCAAAGTTATGGTCATAAGTCTTAGTTGATATGTTACACTGTTTTTTCAATGCACCACACACATTCCATCAAATCTATTGTTGCTAGTCTGAGATTCATTTGCACAACACAATCCCAGTCAATGTTTTATTTTGAACATTTATCAGTTTTGCATTAGAATAGGACTAACAGTTAACTAAGAGTTGCCACCATCAATTTGGATTAAACGATTGCAAATATTTGTTTAAATGGTTGCAATCTGTGTTGCCAGTATAACTGCTTTTGCAACAGTCAAATCCCTAATTAACAGTGACAACTCTTCAACTGTAGCAGTGTTATTAATACAGGATTTTACTAAAATTAGCAAATGAGCCAGTGCAGTTGTAACGTCATGAAAAATGCCCTATTTAGGTCAATTTTCAAAACATTTTGTGGATCTGAAATATAGAACACATGAAATTCAGTACCAACAAATTTACTATAAGAAAAAAAAAGTTTGCTGACTATTGACTGCAAAAATTTCTGTAAATAATCGTATTTGAAAGATCTTACTTGTAAACTTTGCAATTGACTCAGAAAGTGTTAATCTTAATAACATAACTTTAAAACCCAACCAACCAATGGTGTTTTCACAAACCATGAAAATCTATACCGCAAAGAAAAGTGCTTCCAATGTTATCTCTTTGACTACTGTAAAAGCAGAAATTATTGCGTGCATTTGATATTGCGATTTTTAATGAATGAACAAAAATACAATTGAATTAATGCGAATTTAGGAAAAGCTACATATGGATATATGTACAAGATAACAGACTGCGAGTTCATATTTTTGCGATACTTAAGGAGTCGCATTATTTGCATTAATAAAAACCTCGCAATAATTTCTGAACTTACAGTATAACGATTTAAAAACTAACCTTAGAAGGATCTTTGTGGTACATTCTGTCCTGGAATCTAACCAGATCTTGTAGTAAAGTAGTGGCACATGGAACGGGGACCCAGTTATTTCCCCCATTGAAACGCATTGAAAATCATAGTAAATAAATGGGGTGCTGTCCAATAAATAATTTTGATAGCCACCTTGGGACTTCTGTTTCATGTTAAGCATTTGTTTCGAAGTTTCTAAGTACAATCTCAGTGCCTCATGACCGGCATTCCGTTGCAAAATTTTGTTTTGATTGACAACAGGTCAGGTCCATCCACTTCCGGGGAAGAATAAAGGCTAGAATTTAGGCAATTTACTCTATGTACCGACGCCTGATTACATTTAAATCAATCAAAATTTTACAGAAATTCAAGCTAGAAAGCCTACCCTTTCAAATAAATCTACATTCAGTTACAGAACTTGTGTAATAATAAAACTACACCATTTTAAATAAAAGTTTTATATTTTTTAAGAACTACATTCGTGTGGTACCGGACTGGTTGCCGTAACTGGGATCCTATTCCTGTCAGACTTTAATTTTTTCCAGACTTAAAACTGCACTTTAAAATAAAGATATACATCTCAGTAGTTATTGTGCAAAGTTTCAATAGATTTGATCCAACAGTTACAGATTTATTGATCCTTATCTATGACATCTCAAATACCAGAAAATTGATCGGATAAAATCATAAATTCATGAAAAAATATTCTTAAAATCAGCAAAACTTTTTTATTTTAAAAGATATTTACATTCTGTAAATTGCACATGGTAGATAAATTCATTATTTGTATGGAAATCTAGTTAAAAAAAAATTTTGCTGAAAAAAAAATTAATTATAATTATTTTTAATTAAAACAAAAATCTGTAAGAATTACATATGCAAAGAAGCATACCCCATAACAAGGGTATAAATCATGAGACTTAGTCTTCAAACAGTCAGCTAAGTTTATTTAATATACAATGGAAGAGGCTAGATGCAGAGAAGTTCTCACTTGTAGCTAAAACCAGTCAAGACAGCACCTCCTACAGTTTAACAAATGTCGAGAAATCCTGGATCTGCCTGTATGCTTAATGCTACTGTGCGTTGTTATACTTGTGACTGCTCTAAATGTCCCACTAGTTCATACGTGTGTGGTGGTGGTGGACACTCAAACTGTTGGTGGCGGAGATCTATGTACTTGGGTCCAAACAAGTTAACCAACCTGAATATGGATAACAAAGACAAGTTAATAATGCAGGAACTTTTAAAATGAAACTTAGCTAAGAAGTATTAATGAAAATGATATTTAATCATAACACTCAAAAAGGTGAAGCTGTTAACAGATCACTAAGTGTTTCCTTACCAAAGAATGTGAACTTTTCTAGAAATTTGAAGGGAGGGCATCAGCAATAGTTCACACTTTGAATAATGGTATAGCTTATTCCTTGTGACAAAAAGCAGAATGTATTGGTTTTAAAATCTCAAAAGGTTCATTAAAACACTTCGACCAAATGTAAAGGGAGTGTGAACGGAACAAAGTAAACCAAAATACTCCAGAAAGGAAAAAGAAAAATTTACAACGCACCGGACAGAAGACTAAGGTTCATGTGGAAGAAAAGGATCAAGTAAATGTACAGACAGATATAAAAAGGGCAACCTGATCCAAAACTTGATGCTGCATTTGTAACAGCATAAAGGACGATCATTCATATGGTAGAGTAATACCTGCTAAGAAGAATATACCTACCAGAAGCTGTTCTTCAAAAGTTCAAAAATCAAGGAAGATATAGCTGCATTCATCTACTTCTGAAAAGATACAGACAAAATTAAAGGTCCTTTTAAGGACCACCAAAATCTTTAAAAGGAGTCTAAAATTGTTGTACATTCAGTTAAAATTGTTTATATAAGCTATAGCCCTACCCCTAATATATCTCCCAAAAATCCAGGCCCCAATCTGAAAAATTAGAGAGCCCTGGCAAGATTTTCTGAGTTTACAAAATATTCTGTCGTTATTTATGTGATGCGCTCTTCAGTAATGTGACCCGATTCCACACAAACTTTTATGACACATAAAATGGCATAAAGTGTTGTATTTAATATTTAAAACTTATCAAAAACTAATTAAAACCATAAAACTGAATCTATGGGCTTTTTCTTTCTCCAGGTCCCAGAAATATGATACTGGAAAGAAATAAGCCCATATTTTCCATCTTTGTTGTCCCCTGATCCCATATAAGACATTTGTTATTTCTTGCCAGGTGGCTCGTTTCTAATATTCTTTGCTGATATTTTTCGAAAATCCTCCATTTTAACTTACAAGTGTATGAATACATAAGACCATCAAAATGACCTTACTGTGACCCTTTTGAAACTTTAAATTGAAAACAAACTTTTTTTAATCCAAAGGGAGAAAACCCAAAACCCGGGGGAAAAAAAATTATAAACTATTAAAAAAAAAATATCATTTGGGTTTTTTTTGGTGGTAAAAAAAAAATATTTTTTTTAAAAATTAAAAAAGTTTTTCCAAAATTTTTCTAAAAATTTTTTTTTAAAAAATTTTTTAAAAATTTTAAATTTTCCAAAAATTTTATTACCCCCCTTTAAAAAAAAAACAAAAATTTAAAAAATTTCAAAAAAATTTTTTTTTAATTTTTCCCATTTCCAAATTTTAAAAATTTTCCAAAATCAAAAATAAAAAAACTTCTTTAATTTAAAATTCTTCAGGCCCAAAATTAATTTATTTAAAAAAACCCATTTTTTTTCCAAAAAAATTTGTTACCATTTTTTTTTGTAAAATTTTTAAAAAAATTAAAGTGTTAAACAAAAAATTTTGGTTTTTAAACTTAAAAAAAAAAAACAATTTATTTTAAAAAAATTTTAAAAAAAAAATTTTTTTAAAAAAAATTTTGTTAAATTTAAAATAACCATTTTTTAAAATTTTTTTTTAAAACCCCGTTTTTTTTAATCTAAAAATTTTTCAATTTTAAATTTTGAATTAAAATTTATTGATTAAAATTTTAAGTAAATTTTTAAAAAAAAAAAAAATTTTTGTTCAATTTTTCCATTTTTAAATTTTAAATAATTGTATTCTTATTAAAGAAAATTTTTAAAATTATTTTTAAAAAAAACTTTAAATAAAATTAACAAATTTTTAATATTAACAAAAAAAAAATATTTTTTAAATTTTTTTAACTTCCCAAATTTTTTTTTTAAAAAAATTTAAATTTTAATTGGGAAACATTTGTTTTTCCCCAAAAAATTTTAAAAATGAATTTATTTTTTTTTTGCTTTAAATTAAAATTTTTTGAAAAAAGTTACATTCACAAGGAAATTTTTTAAATTTAAAATAAAAAATCTAAAATTTTTAAGTATACTGGGGTTTTTAAATTTTTTGAATTCTTTTTTAACTTCTTTAAATTTTTTTGAATTTTTTTTAAATCTTTTAAAAATCATTTCAAAAATTTTAAATTTTAAAAAAATTAAATTTTCAAAAATTTTGAAAATTTTTAAATTTCTTTAAAAAATTGCTTAAAATTAAAAAAATATTTGGCCAAAAAAAACCCAAATTTTTAAATATAAACTTATTTAAACTGAAAAAAATTTTTTTTTTAATTTTCTTTTAACCCTTATTTTAAAAATTTTTAAAATTTTAATTTAAATTTTTTCCCCAATTAAAATTAAATTTTTTTTTTTTAAATTTTTTTTTCGTTTTAAATTTAAACCAAAATTTTTTAGGTTTTTTAAATTTAATTTTAAAATATAAATTCTAAAAAAAAACCCCAAAAAATTTTGGGTTTTTCCCTTTGGACCATTAAATTAAAAGCAAATTTGTTATCTGGGCATGGGTTTTTCCCCAATTAGGACTGGATCATTTTTTTGTGTTTCAAATTTTGTCCTTTTTTTGTACAAATACTTTTTTAATTTAAATTTTAGATTAATTTCTTGGGAAAATACTTGGTTGGGGTTTTATTTTTAGGCCTTAATTTCCTATGTTAAATCTTGTTTGGTTTTGTGAGATTCCTTTCATTACAAAACATTTTTAAATATTTTAAGGAAATTAACTTCATTCAAATCTTTGTTGTGTATTTTACACTTCCTCCCAAAAAATTTTTGCATAGGGACATTACCTCTTGGAACAATACTTTCCGAACAAACCAATAAAAGCTGCTCTGAAAATATAAATATAAATTATGTAGTCAAGTAAATAATAAACAAGTTAATGTTAAAATTGATTTAATTTAATAATTTTTTAAAAATTTCCAGAATTAAAGGGAAAGTTTTAACCATTTTAATTTAAAAAGCAAGCTTAACCAATGAAAAATGGAATGGGAATTTGCCAATAAAACTATTCCCAAAGTTAAATAATTGAACCAATTTTAAGGGTATTATTAAAAGGTTTGGGATAAAAATTTAATTATTGAATTGGGTCATTCTTTTTGAAACCCTATTACCATTATGCTTATTAAAAATTTCTTGGTTTGGATATTTTGAAACCCTTCCTATCCCAATACTTTTAATGGTAGCCCTTATTCAAAATACCATTTTTGATTAAATTTTAGCACTTTTCATTTTTCTAAAGTAAAAACAAATTTGTTTTTTACATATCTAGTAAAAATCTTTGTTGAAGGTTGTGAACATTCAAAATGGACAAATATTGTTGAAGGTTGAATTTATTGAAAAATATTTGACTACAATTAAGGTTTTAATAAATTAGTCAAAGAATTAAGGTTATAAATTAATTTATATTCAATTAAAATTTTTGTTGTTTAATAATTGGTTCAATCTTTAAACTTTTCAGATTAAAAAATAAAATTTTAAAATTCTGGACTTAATCAATAAAAAACAGTTCACCAAAGATAGAATTGTTAAGATTTTGCATTGGAAAACTGGAAAATTCCCTTTTAATGAATAAAACCCATCTGAAAGTAAAATTAAAATTTATAAAATTTAAAGGAGTTAATAATAATTCCAATTTCTTTCAGAAACCTAAACATTTTTGGAATTTCTAAAATGGTCCCTTTTTTTAGAATAAAACCTCTAACTCAAAATTAAAATTAAAATTTATAAAATTCAAAATATTAAAATATAAACAATTCCAAAATTTCTTCAAGTTTAAAACATTTTAGTTTTTCCGAATTAGTATAAACTTCCCAAAGCGCAAAGGTTAAAGGTTTTTGGAATGCACATTTAGGGAAAGGCGAGGGAAAAAAAAAGGGACTACAAAAGGTTCCTAATATTGTAAAGGGCTTATGGGTTAATTATAATTATTTAATTAATTTTTGGTTTCAATTAAAATGTTTCGCACTTATAATGTTGTTTTCACCTATTTTCAAAAATTAAAATTAAATACAATTGGGAATTTAAATTACCAGTTGGATTGTTAAGCATTACCTTGGACCTGATCTTTTTATTAAACCCAACCTTCCAATGTTTTTCCTAATTTTTTATAGGGACTTTAAAAATTGATAAAAAAATATCAGGTTTTCATTGAAATCCCCTTAAAAGATTTTTTAATTTGCCCAAAAATTAAATCTTTTTTTAATGATTTAACATAATAAAATGAAAATTTTTAAAATAATAATTTTAAATTTTAACCCAATAATATTTGTCCATTGTCGTAAAAGAAATGCTATTATTTTTATTTTAATTTTCAATAATTTATGATTTTTATATATTAAATTTTCATTTTTCATTCAAATTTTAAATTTTAAATTGTTGGGATTTATTTTTATTTTTTTTAAGATTAAATTTTGTTTTAAAATTGCTTTTTTTTATCAATGGATTTCATGAAAATTAAAAAATAATTCTTAAAATGTTTTGGGGTTTAATGATAATGATGAAAACTAAAATAATTTTGGAGAACTTTTAATGTTTATCTTTGAAAATTTATAAAGACTTTTGTGCATAAAAATCCTGTTTACTCAAGGGAATTCCCTTTTATTAGATGGGATTTAGTTAATCTGAAAGGTAAAAAAATTCAAAACTGGAATGCAAGTAGAAGAAATAAGTTTATCCAACATTTTTTTTTTTAAATTGATTTTGAAAACAATCATTATAAAATTCTGGTCTATATGAAGATGATTCACCTGTTTAAATGCAATATATATCATAGAAAATGAAGAAAAAAAAGGGGGAAAAAAAAAAAAATAAAAGTAAAATATTCTAAAAATTCATAATGTAGAATAACAATTTTGAATGTGATATTGGAAATAATCATTATAAAATTCTGGATCTTATATTGTTTAATTGGGACATATATCATGGAAAATGCAATAAAAACTGAATACTGTGGATCTAGTAAAATCAAGTGATATAGTAAAATAAAAAAATATTCAAAAAAAAAGTGAGAATAATTATTTTGAATGTGATATTGAAATTATCAAAAACACAAATTTCTGGATCTAATATAAAGACTCAGCACATGTTTAATTGGGATATATATCATGGGAAAGTAAAGAGAATTATATTGTGGATATAGAAAAAATCTAGCTTTACAGTGAAAATGTTAGAAAATATTCTAAAAAGTTTATAAAATTAGGAAAATATTTTAAAATGATTTCAAATAGTGAAACTGGAATACTGGATGGGATATCAAATATCAGTGTCAATAAATAAAAGTTTATTCATAACTATTATTTTACCTTCACTATTTTTAAACACTTTGTACAAGGCTCATTCAATAAGAATGAAACAAATGTCTAAAAAGGAATCACAAATTTGTTCTGGTGTTTATTAATACTGGAAAATTATGGAAATTAAAAAATTAAATTTCCCAAAGGTAAAAAAAATATTTTGAGTTATCTCCCATTAGAAAAGGCCAAAGAGATAAAGATTTTTCAACAAAATAAAGGAAATCCAAGCACTCATAGTATTTGGCTATTAAAAAATTAAGAAGAAATGTAGTGCATTATACATTGTATGACCACTGTGTAGCATCACCACCGGACATAGGAAGCAGTGGAAAACAAATGTTAAGTCAGGTAAGGTCAAATTCTTCTTATTTTCATTATATTCTACATTTTGTGACAAGTAAAGTTTTTTGATAGTGATTATATATAATGTAGCTACTATTTAGTGCTGATTATGATCCTTAATTGTCAGTTCTCTCTTCAAATTGTCAGAATCAGATAGGGTTGTTCTTTAAAAGTCATGACAGTGCTACAACTGTACAATCACAAATATAGGATGTAAATAATGGCCCTTTATATAAAATAATTGTTTTAAAATCAAACATTATAGTGCCATGAGTAAACAAGCATTTTTCTTTTAAGTCTCTCACCACTTCTGCCTTTGAAATATCAGTTTCCAAAGAGCGCCACTTTAAAACAGTATTCCAAAATTATTTTTATTATCTTTATTTAGATTCACCATTTTAGATCACTTGGATGATAATTTTAATTAATAAGGACCAAGAAAACAGTTATTTCCTAGTGCATTTCTTTTAGACAAAAACACAAATAAAAAATGCACCTGCCTATCAAAAAATTTTTACAGTGTAGTGTACTACTTTTGGGACAAATTATATCAAAATTATAGAAAAGTCTATGGTTCTAACTCAACATATGGATTCTTATATGCTATCAAGGGGTCTGTAATTCAGTTTGACAGCTTCAGACATACTAATTTTGACCTTTTCAAACTGGACTTACTTTACCTAAAAATTCATGCCCCAAATTTTTTAATTAATTTCATCCCCTACTTACTATTTTATATAAAATATAAAGAAATAAATTTGGAAGGTGTATGAAAAAATTTGCAAGTTATACACTTCCACCTAGGGACTCTATTTGTACACAAAGAAAATCAAATGATGATAACTGCTCCCAATAAGATCTGTTTACAATGATATTTACAAATAATAAATGCAGAGCACATGAAATAAACAGTAAATAAAAACCCAATTGTATCAAATTTTCAGTCTCACTAATTAACCAAAAATTGTCAGGAAAGGTCAAGCGACTATATTAAAAACAAACTTTAATGCATGTTTCTATATTTATTTATTTGAAACAATTAATATCTTGATTTTTTTTTAAATTTTTTTTGTCGCTAAATTTGTCTCTTGTCCAACTACTCTTCTTGTTGTTAAATTATTCTTCTTGTCACTTCTTGACGCTTCTTGTCACTAATTAGTGAAGACCTTCAAATTTTACAGTGATTCCCGGATGACAACTTTGGCACTATTCATTTCAAATTTAAAATTTTTTTATCTGACCTACATGTATTAAATCAAAATTGTTAACCCAACAAAGGGTCGAACTTGAAAGCTATGTCAGACGATCAATTCAACAGCTCTGGTTTTCAATAAATTCCAGATCGATATTGATAGTTTAGGCAGATTTCGGCAATATTCAACGTACCAAATGTTCTGATGACAAAAAGAAAAAATAATTGGATTCCAGGGAAAACTGAGTTATTATTGACATTTGCCGACTAGCCAAAGATCAGTTGACTTTTCATTGCTAAATCAACGTCTCAAACAATCTTAAAAGTAACTAAAGATTAAAATACCACTGAAATAAACCAGAACTCTTTCCATGGATTTTAAGTAATATCAGTATGTCAATCGGTAGACTGCTCATAATGCAAAATGCAAATTTAGGAAATTTTGAAAACTTACAAAAAACACCGTTTTTCTTTATTTCACAATGTCAATGAATTACAATAAACACGAATGTGTCCATAGTTCACGGATGCCCCACTGCACTATCATTTTCTATGTTCAGTGGACCTGAAATTGAGTCAAAACTCTAATTTGGCATAAAATTAGAAACATCATATCATAGGAACATGTGTACTTTTCAAGTTGATTGACTTCAACTCATCAAAACTACCTTGACAAAAACTTTCACCTGAAGCAGGACAGACAGACGAAACTGGGGTACTCTTAGAAAAACAAAAGTATAAATTAGTTTCATATTGACAACACAGCTGTTGGGTCACTTCAAGTAAAAATATACTTATCTTTGGTGTTCTTGCATCTGCGACTGGCTTGGTCTGTGATGTAGACCTCTGGGTGTACTCTGAAAGAAAACAAAAAGTTATATTAGTTTCATATTGACAACACAGATGATGAGGCACTGCAAGTAAAAAAAAAATACTTATCTTTTGGTGTTCTTGCATCTGTGCCTTGGCTGGGCGGCCTCTACCTCCGGTGGGACTCTGAAAGAAAAACAAAAGTATATATTAGTTCCATATTGACAACACAGAGGGGGGGCCCTTCAAAAAAAAATACCATCTTTGGGGTTCTTGCATCTGTGCCTTGGTTGGGTCCTCTCCCTCCGTTGGGACTCTGAAAGAAAAACAAAATAATATATATTAGTTCCATATTGACAACACAGATGGTGGGGGCCCTTCAAAAAAAATACTCATCTTTTGGGGTTCTTGCATCTGTGCCTTGGCTGGGTCTGTCCTCTGAAAAAACAAAAAGTATATATTAGTTCCATATTGACAACACAGATGGTGGGGGCCCCAAAAAAAAATTCATCTTTTGGGGTTCTTCCATCTGTGCCTTGGCTGGGTCCGTGACCAGGACCTCCAGGGGACTCAAAGAAAACAAAAGTATATATTAGTTCCATATTGACAACACAGATGGTGGGGGCCTTTCAAAAAAAAATACTCATCTTTTGGGGTTCTTGCATCTGTGGGGTCCGGGCCCGACCCCGGTGGGACTCTGAAAGAAAAACAAAAGTATATATTAGTTCCATATTGACAACACAGATGGTGGGGACCCTTAAAAAAAAATACTCATCTTTTGGGGTTCTTGCATCTGTGCCTTGGCTGGGTCTGTATCTCTGAAAGAAAAACAAAAGTATATATTAGTTCCATATTGACAACACAGATGGGGGGGCCCTTCAAGTAAAAAAAAACTCATCTTTTGGGGTTCTTGCATCTGTTTGGGGGGTCCGGGGCCTCGACCCGGATGGGACTCTGAAAGAAAACAAAAAGTATATATTAGTTCCATATTGAGAACACAGATGGTAGGGTCCTTCAAGTAAAAAAAATACTCATCTTTTGGGGTTTTCATCTGTGCCTTCTGGGTCCATCTGTCCGGGGCTCTGAAAGAAAAAAAAAGTATATATAAGTTTCATATTGACAACACAGATAGTGGGGACCCTTCAAATAAAAAAAATACTCATCTTTTGGGGTTCTTGCATCTGTGCCTTGGCTGGTCTGTGGCCTTGAAAGAAAAACAAAAAGTATATATTAGTTCCATATTGATAACACAGATGGTGGGGCCCTTCAAAAAAAAATACTCATCTTTTGGGGTTCTTGCATCTGTGCCTTGGCTGGGTCCGTGGCCTCACCTTTGGGACTCTGAAAGAAAAAAAAAGTATATATTAGTTCCATATTGACAACACAGATGGTGGGGACCCTTCAAGTAAAAAAAATACTCATCTTTTGGGGTTCTTGCATCTGTGCCTTGGCTGGGTCTGGGCCTCTGAAAGAAAACAAAAAGTATATTTAGTTCCATATTGACAACACAGATGGTGGGGCCCTTCAAGTAAAAAAATACTCATCTTTGGGGTTCTTGCATCTGTGCCTTGGCTGGGTCCGTGGCCCTGAAAGAAAAAAAAAGTATATATTAGTTCCATATTGACAAACAGATGGGGGGCCCTTCAAGTAAAAAAAATACTCATCTTTTGGGGTTCTTGCATCTGTGCCTTGGCTGGGTCGGGCCTCTGAAAGAAAAAAAAAATATATTAGTTCCATATTAACAACACAGATGGGGGGCCCTTCAAGTAAAAAAAATACTCATCTTTGGGGTTCTAGCATCTGTGCCTTGGCTGGGTCCTGGCCTCTGAAAGAAAAACAAAAGTATATATTAGTTCCATATTGACAACACAGATGGTGGGGGCCCTTCAAGTAAAAAAAAACTCATCTTTTTGGGGTTCTTGCATCTGTGCCTTGGCTGGGTCTGTGGCCTCTGAAAAAAAAAAAAGTATATATTAGTTCCATATTGACAACACAGATGGTGGGGACCTTCAAGTAAAAAAAATACTCATCTTTGGGGTTCTTGCATCTGTGCCTTGGCTGGGTCTGTGGCTCTGAAAGAAAAACAAAAGTATATATTAGTTCCATATTAACAACACAGATGGTGGGGGCCCTTCAAGTAAAAAGAAAATACTCATCTTTTGGGGTTCTTGCATCTGTGCCTTGGCTGGGTCCGTCCTCTGAAAGAAATACAAAAAGTATATATTAGTTCCATATTGAAACACAGATGGTGGGGGCCCTTCAAAAAAAAAATACTTCTTTGGGGTTCTTGCATCTGTGCCTTTTGGGTCCGTGGCCTCACCTCCGTTGGGACTCTGAAAGAAAAAAAAAATAATATATATTAGTTCCATATTGACAAACAGATTGGGGCCCTTCAAGTAAAAAAAACTCATCTTTGGGGTTCTTGCATCTGTGCCTTGGCTGGGTCCGTGGCCCTGAAAGAAAAAAAAAAGTATATTAGTTCCATATTGACAACACAGATGGTGGGGGCCCTTGAAGTAAAAAAAATACTCATCTTTTGGGGTTCTTGCATCTGTGCCTTGGCTGGGTCGGCCTCTGAAAGAAAAAAAAAGTATATATTAGTTCCATATTGACAACACAGATGGTGGGGGCCCTTCAAGTAAAAAAAAATCCTCTTTGGGGTTCTTGCATCTGTGCTTTGGCTGGGTCTGTGGCCTCTGAAAGAAAAACAAAAGTATATATTAGTTCCATATTGACAACACAGATGGTGCGGCCCTTCAAGTAAAAAATACTCATCTTTGGGGTTCTTGCATCTGTGCCTTCTTCTGGAAAGAAAAACAAAAGTATATATTAGTTCCATATTGAAACACAGATGGTAGGGCCCTTCAAGTAAAAAAAATACTCATCTTTTGGGGTTCTTGTCTTGCCTTTTGGTCCGGGCCCCACCCCTTGGGACTTGAAATAAAACAAAATAATATATATTAGTTCCATATTGACAACACAGATGGGGGGCCTTCAAAAAAAAATACTCATCTTTGGGGTTCTTGCATCTGTGCCTTGGCTGGGTCCGGACCTCCCTCCGCGGGCCTCTGAAAGAAAAACAAAAGTATATATTAGTTCCATATTGACAACACAGATGGTGGGGGCCCTTAAAAAAAAATACTCATCTTTGGGGTTCTTGCATCTGTGCCTTGGCTGGGTCTGTGGGCTCTGAAAGAAAAACAAAAGTATATTTAGTTCCATATTAACAACACAGATGGGGGGCCCTTCAAGTAAAAGAAAATACTCATCTTTGGGGTTCTTGCATCTGTGCTTTGGCTGGGTCCGTGGCCTCTGAAAGAAAAAAAAAGTAATATTAGTTCCATATTGACAACACAGATGGTGGGGCCCTTCAAGTAAAAAAATACTCATCTTTTGGGGTTCTTGCATCTGTGCCTTGGTGGGTCCGGGCCTCCTGGGGAAAAAAAAAAAAAATATATATTAGTTCCATTTGACAACAAGATGGGGCCCTTCAAGAAAAAAAATACCATCTTTTGGGGTTCTTGCATCTGTGCCTTGGCTGGGTCCGTGGCCTTGAAAGAAAAACAAAAGTATATATTAGTTCCATATTGACAACACAGATGGGGGGGCCCTTCAATAAAAAAAATATCATCTTTGGGGTTCTTGATCTGTGCCTTTGGGTTGGCTCTGAAAAAAAACAAAAAAGTATATATTAGTTCCATATTGACAACACAGATGGTGGGGCCCTTCAAGAAAAAAATACTCATCTTTTGGGGTTTTCATCTGTGCCTTGGCTGGGTCCTGGCCCTGAAAGAAAAACAAAAAGTATATATTAGTTCCATATTGACAACACAGATGGGGGGGCCCTTCAAGTAAAAAAAATACTCATCTTTGGGGTTCTTGCATCTGTGCCTTGGCTGGGTCCTCTGAAAGAAAAAAAAAATATATTAGTTCCATATTGACAACACAGATGGTGGGGGCCCTTCAAGTAAAAAAAATACTCATCTTTTGGGGTTCTTGCATCTGTGTTGGCGGTCCGTTCCTATCCGTTGGGACTCTGAAAGAAAAAAAAAATATATATTAGTTCCATATTGACAACACAGATGGTGGGGGCCCTTCAAGTAAAAAAAAAATACTCATCTTTTGGGGTTCTTGCATCTGTGCCTTGGTTGGGTCCTGGCTCCACCTCCGTTGGGACTTGAAATAAAAAAAAAATATATATTAGTTCCATATTGACAACACAGATGGTGGGGGCCCTTCAAGTAAAAAATACTCATCTTTGGGGTTCTTGCATCTGTGCCTTGGTGGTCCTGGCCTCCCGTTGGGACTCTGAAAGAAAACAAAAGTATATATTAGTTTCATATTGACAACACAGATGGTGGGGCCCTTCAAGTAAAAAATACTCATCTTTGGGGTTCTTGCATCTGTGCCTTGGCTGGGTCTGTGGCTCTGAAAGAAAAACAAAAAGTATATATTAGTTCCATATTGACAACACAGATGGTGGGGCCTTCAAGTAAAAAAATACTCATCTTTTGGGGTTCTTGCATCTGTGCCTTGGCTGGGTCGTGGCTCTGAAAGAAAAACAAAAGTATATATTAGTTCCATATTGACAACACAGATGGTGGGGCCCTTCAAGTAAAAAAATACTCATCTTTTGGGGTTCTTGCATCTGTGCCTTGGCTGGGTCTGTGGCCTCTGAAAGAAAAACAAAAAGTATATATTAGTTCCATATTGACAACACAGATGGTGGGGCCCTTCAAGTAAAAAATACTCATCTTTGGGGTTCTTGCATCTGTGCCTTGGCTTGGGTCCGTGGCTCTGAAAGAAAACAAAAGTATATATTAGTTCCATATTGACAACACAGATGGTGGGGCCCTTCAAGGAAAAAAAATACTCATCTTTTGGGGTTTTTGCATCTGTGCCTTGGCTGGGTCTGTGCCTCTGAAAGAAAAACAAAAGTATATATTAGTTCCATATTGACAACACAGATGGTGGGGACCCTTCAAAAAAAATACTCATCTTTTCGGTTCTTGCATCTGTGCCTTGGCTGGGTCCGTGGCCTCTGAAAGAAAACAAAAGTATATATTAGTTCCATATTGACAACACAGATGGTGGGGCCCTTCAACAAAAAAATACTCATCTTTTGGGGTTCTTGCATCTGTGCCTTGGCTGGGTCCGTGGCCTCTGAAAGAAAAACAAAAGTATATATTAGTTCCATATTGACAACACAGATGGTGGGGCCCTTCAAGTAAAAAAAATACTCATCTTTTGGGGTTCTTGCATCTGTGCCTTGGCTGGGTCTATGGCCTCTGAAAGAAAACAAAAGTATATATTAGTTCCATATTGACAACACAGATGGTGGGGCCCTTCAAGTAAAAAAAATACTCATCTTTTGGGGTTCTTGCATCTGTGCCTTGGCTGGGTCCGTGGCTCTGAAAGAAAAACAAAAGTATATATTAGTTCCATATTGACAACACAGATGGTGGGGACCCTTCAAGTAAAAAAAATACTCATCTTTTGGGGTTCTTGCATCTGTGCCTTGGTTGGGTCCGGGCCTCACCTCCGTTGGGACTCTGAAATAAAACAAAATAATATATATTAGTTCCATATTGACAACACAGATGGTGGGGGCCCTTCAAGAAAAAAAATACTCATCTTTTGGGGTTCTTGCATCTGTGCCTTGGCTGGGTCCAGGCTCTCTCTGTTGGGACTCTGAAAGAAAACAAAAAGTATATATTAGTTTCATATTGACAACACAGATGGTGGGGCCCTTCAAGTAAAAAAATACTCATCTTTTGGGGTTCTTGCATCTGTGCCGGCTGGGTCCCTTTG
>JAASAO010000441.1:0-26439 GCA_017311375.1 Mytilus coruscus | reverse complement strand
GTTGTTAAGCTTCAACAGGCAGAACAAGGGACGATGGTTTAGGATTGTGGACTTTCAAGATATGCTGATCAAAACATCTCAATTTAGCTCTCACAAAGCTGAGGGTTGTAATGAGAGTACCTTCATGACGAATAACGGTAAAAGATCTTGCCAAATGCGTTAACAGTAATGTTTGGTGCATGACGATAAACTGTACACTTTCTTTATGAGGATAAAAATCAAAAGTGCTGGATAGCACCTCCGGAAGTTTGCAACTGTAGATGTGTATTTTTCAAATAGGTTATAGATGTGTATTATTTTAAATATGTATTCAATCACAGCTTTGATATTTTTAACTAAACCATTTTCTTTTCAGCAATTATCAAAATCACTTTTTTCATAAAAGTTTGTCCTATAAAATTTTGATATTTTCTATTGCAACCTTGAACTGTTGTTCTAAAATAATCAAATATACAATAAGCTCTGTTAATTTCTTTATGTGCCCATGCCATATCTAGGGCCTGTGATTTTATAGTATTTTTTCCCTTCGTAACTGGGCATAACCCTAACCATAACAGTAAAATGACGGCACGAAATTCAAACTTGATCTTGGTGTTGTGGTTAAAAGTATTTTGTATAAGTTTCGTAACATTTGGTTGAGGCACACTAAAGTTAGAGCACGGAATTGAAAAAAATCGTAAGTGTTCCAGCGGAACCCGGTGTTTCGCCTACTTTTGCTGTTAATCGCAGGCTCAACAAAATGAGGAAAAATTAATAAAAATATTCCTCTCTATACTATCTTTTGATTGTAAGAAGCTTCTGTCCAAGTTTGGTAAAATCCAGGATAGTTTATGAATCTAATAAATGTTTTAAAAATAACTGCAGACTGTATGTAATGTTAACTGGAAGAAAAGCTCAGTCCATTAAGTAAAATACGGAAAAACAAGACCAAAATTTTAACTAAATTTCCTTCTAGATACTAGCTTTTGATCATAAACAAGCTTCTGTCCAAGTTTGATACAAATCCAAGAAAGTTATTAAAATTTTAAAAACTTTAGCCACAGAGTGAATGTAATGTTTCCTGGCAGAAAAACCAAGTCCATTTATAAGTAATATACTGAAAAAATGTTTTTTTTTTTACAAAATTTACTTCTGGGTACTATTGTATGATCATAAACAAGCTTCTGTCCAAGTTTGGTAGAAATCCAGGATAGTTTAAGAAAGTTATTAAAATTTCAAAAACTTTAACCACAGAGTGAATATTTGTGGATGCCTCCGCGCCGCTGAAATGTAGGATCGCTATGTCTCGCTTTTCGACAAAAGTCGAAAGCTCGACAACAATCAGTTTTAAATTTGTAAAGGGCATAACTCTAGAACAGTAAAACTGACGCCACTAAAACTCAAATTTAATCAGTGTTTTGTGATAATGAGCATTGTGTATAAGTTTCATAACATTTGGTTGAGACAAACTAAAATTAGAGATCGTAAACAAAAATTCAAGCAACTTTTCATTTGTTAAGGAGCATAACTCTAGAATTGTAAAATCGGCGCCACCAAAATTCAACTTGACCTGTGTTTTGTGGAAATAAGCATTGCGTATAAGTTTCATACAATTTGGTTTAGGAAAACTAAAGTTAGAGAACAGATGGGATGTACGGACGTACATACAAGTAAGGGACGTAAATACTTACAGAAGAAAAAGGGTAAAACTTAATACGGTGGAGACATAACAATAGCAGTATGACGACATGAATAAAAGTTTATATATTGATTGATTGATTGTTGGTTGCTTAATGTCCAGTGGCAAATATTTCATGCATATTCAGGACGAGGACAAATTAACAATAAATACAATAGGTAGGTTCTGTAATAGGCGTCTGGGATTGAGGTCGGAGAAATTTAGACTGCCACGGGAAATGAGGTATATTGGATAGGGACAGAAATTTAGCCTTGCAACAGGTCACCTACGGACCCCTCAAAGAGTTGTTGCAAGGGTTCTTAACGTGCAAAGAGCGTGGCACTCTCTTTACACGAGGCATCGGTTTAACGTCCCCATTCTGACCGGACGTGGCTGCAAATTTGTACATCCCGCACAGCCAAGCGGACGCCCACTTTGATGAGGGTTTTACCGCGGTCGGAGGAAGACCAATCGTGACCATACTTCTATTCCCCAGTCACCCTTGGGGTAAAGTTGATATACACTAGATTCATAGAGGTGCTAATAACCCGGCTGTAACACATTTTATAGTTGATGCTGTGAAATTTAGCATTGAGACAATAACATTTGAGATTTTGGTTTGTCATAATTATTTGGACTAGCACTAAGAAAAAGAAAGTCATTTTGCTATTACATGGACAGATTTTATTTAATCATGTAAATAATTGCTACAGCACTTGTCTTGATACACTGAGTTATTCTAAGTAGAAGCTGACTTGTCTGCCTTATATATCCTTGTAACGATTTGTGTACAAATGTAATTGTTAATCATAACGCTGAGGAGGCTGCGATATATACGAACTGTTGTTCAGTCAATGTTTTCAGCTGTCAGTTTGACCCACGTGACTGAGCATGCTGGACGAATGAAGGTCCTTAAATCCACATTGGAATGTGAAATAGCTAGTATTTAAATAGCGAATTTAAAAGTTTTCAAATGTTTTGGCATCAAAACATTCTGATCGATGTTTTAACAAAACATGCACCTTTCTATCATGGCGGTATTTACCTTTACTCATCGATGGCATGTGACATAAGCCATATGATTATCGAGTATTTCTGTCACCTGTGTATAATTGTTCAATCAAACTTTTATCACTTGTCAATTATCCGAAGGCTTGGTCAAAACATATCAGTAATGTCAGCCATACGGGATTCTTTCGATACACTCGGACTTTTACTTATTTAATAATAAACATTTGTAAATATCGTACATAGTAAAATGAATTAAACGCTGTCTCGCGTAGATTTCTTTGATTTTCTCTTCAGCGCATGGCAGATCCGCGAAGTAGTGTTTGTGATAGTTATTTTCAAAATGAAGTTAAATTCATCTGAACTGTCGGTGAACATTCATTCCTTTTTTATTCAAGCTGTAATCTTTTCAAAAGGACTCAAAATTTCAAAAGAATCTTCTTACAATCAGTATTCAAACACTAGTACTACATTATCTTGGAGCAGAACATTTGCGATAGTCTGTCACCGGAAGTTTGAGGCCGGCGCCTAAGGAAAGTATTGCTATAGCAAACTTCCCAAAAAGCGACTCATTTTGGAGAATAACTTTTTCAAAAATAATGGTAACGGATAATTATTTGAGACCCTCTGATGACAATCACGAGAATAATATTTTGACGAATCATGATAAGATTTTAACCAATTTAACGCTAATGGTAGCTGAAAATGACTGTTTGACGCCTGACGGTAAAGGGCATTCCTACCCTCAAAGCTGCATGAGATACTGTGTATATAAATACTGTCACCACTAGACACCAGCAGACATTGCGAGCTATATATTGTAATACCATTTTTATATTAAAATGTTATCAATTATTAAAGGACTGTCATGAAAAGGCATGAACTATTTATTCAACAAAGATTGATATCAAAGGATCACATGCATGAGATGTTATAATTTTTTGATTACACTGGCATAAGATAAGGATGTACCTGAAAGTTTTTGTCTTGGTTTTATTTTTGTGCAGACATTTTACAATAAATTTATGATGCCTCTCATGTAAAGACGTGCTTTCTTCTGTAAATCCTTCTCATCATAATCAGTTACCGAGAAAGAACCTTTAGAATGCTAAAACTGTTTTACAATCAAGTCCTCAGGTCATTTTTCGATACCTGTTGTGGTTTACGTCACAATATTTGTGTTCATGGGAAAGAACTCCACTTCCTTATTTTGACAAGACACTTTCGCGGGAAATTTACATTTCTGTGGTAGGGCCAAGAATTTTATTGTGTATCCCCTTACAGTAGCCATTGCTGTTTAACTGTCATTCAATGTGACATTTATTATATCCACAAGCTGTCAAGTTCAAATGTTAATACAATGTCTGTGTACTAGTGTCGACCTGTCACAGTCAACAAATCCCTATATAAAAGGTCGCAGGCACTTGTTTCTATGCATGGGAAGGTCGACTATCCATATATAATAGATGTCCTTCTTTGTCCACATTTATAAAATGGGAAAAGTCAACACTCACTTATTCCTAAACAAGAATATATATTGAGTAAACCTTAGTTGTTAAGTAAATAGTTTTAACCACATGTCATATTAGTATCCTAACGTAGTCTATAATCTGTCATCATGTCGGTTCATTCAGACTTCGTTATTGTACTTATCACACGGAAAACTCTGCATTGACGTCACTACGCTAATACCAGCGTTATTGCAGTATCGTTTTGTACTCTTCTAAATAAAAAACATTTCTAAAGATATGTTTTCATTGTTATTCTAAAGTATTGTACAAAATGCCAATTTTCCAATGGCCGTTCAAACCTGACTTCCGAATGCCTAAAACATTTCAGAACTTCAGAAAAACCCACTTCTGGCCTCCATTGCTTTGTGTACATTCCATTAAGTGTCATCAATCTTAGTGGCAGACAAACCTGGCCTAGAAAATCGTATTTTTAGAATTTCAAAATGACAAGCACCTTACATCTTACACGATTTTCCCACGAAAAAACCCATCCAAAATGAAAGAAAAACTTTGGGAAAAAACGATGTTCATGCCATATTTTTGTTCACGAATATAGAGTAGGTTAATAAAAACAATATACATATATTTTTCATAAAAAAAATTTGGTTCAATATAAAGCGATCAATATTCTGACCATAGGTAAATATTCATATAAAATTCCATTGATGTTGAATTTCATGGCTAATAATGAGGTTTCCTATTGAATAAACCCCAATTATTGCAAACTATATCAAAGCAATATCACACAAACAAATACAGTCAGAGCTCAGACATAAATAAGTCTAAATCTGCTTTTGACTCATTGAGGTCTAAATTTGAAGGTTTCAAGATTTATCTCCCTTTAATTTAGGACAAATAATGACTTCAATAAGTCAATTAGTGTTTAAGCAAGAAATATTTGAACTGAATTAAAAGTTGCAAATATTGACTCCTACAAGTCAATAAGTTACCAAAATTGGTAAACTTCAAGACCCAAGCATATTTATAAAAGGTCATGCATCTACATGAAATTATGACAACTTTGAAAGACAATGCTTTGTCTTCTAAGGAAAAATATGTATGAGAGCCTAAAAAGCGGAGATAATGTTTATTAACTTTACAATGCAACCATCTGTAATCACACAAAATGAGGAAAAAATTTATGTTAAGTAAAATGTTCAATTAGATAATTATAGATAGCTCAGGTCCTTGTGAACTCTCAGACAGGCTTAGGATGTCATAGGTGGTGCAGTTTGGCTACCAATTAAAATTAAGTCTTTTCATAAACATAAATAGACCTAAACAAGTCTGTCATTTTCTGACTTAAATAAGTCTGAAAATGAAAGTACATTTTATAATAAATACATTTTTGACTTGTGCAAGTCAAAACAAAAATCGACTTGTTTATGTCTGAGCTCTGACTGAAATAATATAATTGCCAGAGTCCATGTAATCTAAAAAATCACCCAATTGACAATAGAGCAATTTCATTGGGTATAACAATTCAATCGTCACATGGTTTTGGCGCCATTGGAATTTGAATGTAAACAAACAGGGTCAGCAGCATTAGTATGGAACAACATCGTACATTCAGTGACTGAGAAACAATTATGAGTAACCAAGCTTGACAATACACAGTAATAAAAAACAAAGCTAAGTCTACAGAAGAAAAAGAAAAAATCTCCTTAGGTGAATCAGCCCTCAATTTAGTCTACTGAAATGGTCGCCTGGGTGACTTTTAAAAGCTGATTAGCGACCAAAATTGATATATGTCGCCATTTGGGCTATTAGAATATTGAAGATCGGCGACCGGAAATTTTCGGAAATTTGCCCTGATCAGAGTCGGGTTTTAAAAAATCGTCTGGCCTCTTGACAATAGCACAAATTTATACTGTATTTCAAGCGCCTTTTATAATTAAGCTTGATCTTATCAGCGCTTTATTGCATCAGGCAATTGTAGGTTATTTGTGATCATTTATTGAAATTGGCACAGATCTATCTATTTTCGTATTTTCCTCTCAGTCACCACTTTGACTACCGGGGTATTACGTGTCGTTAGAAAGAAACCCTTTGGCATTTATAGATTGTGTTTATTGAAAGCACATGGTCGAGCCTCGTTATCGATTTCGTCAGTAAACAGATGAAATAAGGTCGGCGACAATTTTGTAACTTGTTCTCATAGATGGATTTAATAAAATACTGGCTACAATTTCATAAGCGATTTCAGATGTTCACTTGACCGATGGGGCAATCACCAGTGATTCTGCAAAAGTCCGATGAGATTTTTTCCTAGACTGGGGAATTGGACTACCGCTTAACGATGCAGATTGTTATAAAACATGTACAATGAAATAAAATTAAATAAATCATGTGGTAATTTTAAAGTTGATTTATACAAACTATTTTCTACACTCGACAGCATAAAAACACAGAACAGAAAATTAAATATTTTTATTTCACAAGGGTTGTTTAGCTAGAAAAAATGTAGGCGACCTGAAGTTATTTCTAGGCCACTGAAATTTTGAGTTGGCCACTAAATTTTCATGTCTGGTGACCAGTTGGCCACTTCATTTCAGAAGCTACTTTGAGGGCTCTGAGCGACTTACCACCATTGCGGGATACTTATTTATTTTTAGCACTGTTCTTTTGTAAATATTTATAATTATCCTATGCATCGCAGCATTTAATAATCATAAAAATCTGATGGATGACTGGATACCATAAAAGAAGATTGCTGTTATTCTAACTACATGAATTATCTTTTCTACATAATTATAATACATACATGTGAACCTCTTGACAGCTCCCGCGGCAGCGGGAGTACAATAATCCAGTTTTCTGGGGTCTCCTCCTGTTGAAGAGTAAAATTGTGTGAATAAAATTTCCATGAATGGAAATTTTCAAACACCATTTTTACTATGCTAATTACAAATATTTAGTATTGAAGGCGTAAAAAACAAGTGTATCATATGTATCTGGTGTAACTGACATTACCTGATTACATAGCGCATTGATTTTAACCTGGCCTGAGGCTAATTAACAAGTGATAATATTTTGTTTGAACAAACAATAGCTGAAAGGATATTAGTTACTCGATAAAGATTCTGTTTAAGACACACACCAAGGATCATTAAAGGCATGAAAGGTAAATACCGGCATTGATAGAAAAGTGGAATGTTGTTGTCAGAACATTCAAAGGTTTTGCTACTATAATAAACTTTATAATCAGCAAAGAAATGCTCCCTATTTCATGCTCCAATGCAAACATTAAAGGACCTTCAGCATGCTCAAGATCAAAACTGAGAGCATGAACAACAAAGACAATTCAAAGCTCCTCAGTGTTGGGATTAACAACAACTCAAACTGTTACCAGGATCACAATTACTTTAGTACAGAGTCAAGTGTACTTCTATAATTTTAGAATTGTATTAACATGATTAAAGGCAGCCATGTCAGCTTGTACGTCTTACATGACCCAGTGTTCCAAGACAAATGCTTTAGTTATTTAATGACATTGGTCGATGTAATATAGACATTGCTTTTGATAGCTTATATGTTTTAAAGTGATTAAAACAATGACAATCTTTTAAAAGTTTTCTAACAAATTAACTTTATTAATGCTTATAAACCATGCATAACTATTGTTATTGCTTGTTAATTTTGATCTACATGTATTTATAATGTTATAAATGTATTAGTGTTTCCAGCAGGATGTTTTGGCATGGTATGGCGCCCTGCCATGTTTTCTTGACACCCTGCCCTTTTAAGAATTTGGCACCATGCCCTTTTCCGTCGTATTTTAGAACGCCCAACTGTTATTTAATATCAGTTCTGCAACTCATCTTTTAGCAAGACCATTTCGAGTTATTTCCTTGGAACGAAAATCAAAATTTTAACAGTTTGAACAGTTTTGAAGCGTCGAGGTGTAAATACAATTCATGATTGAATCTTATCTAGGGACAACATCGATTTGTTCCTCTACACATTTAAAATGTAAACAATTTAAAAGGGAACCAGGTGATTGTTTGAGTTATAATTTTAGGATGCATGGGATGAACATTACCACTGATAATTAACATGATTAACGTAAACAATCCGATGTTTGTTTATATTTTCTATTTATACTATTCGATCGGTCGAGACGTCGGATTGGGTGTGAAATTACCACGGCTTTCATACTGTTGTTATCCTAATAAAATTAAAATTAGGAATATAGCTGATATTGTTTTGAATAGAACAAAAAATCAACAACGTTTCAATAAAAAAAAAAAACCACAGATTGAAAAGTAGCACAAGTGTAGTTAGTGATGATGAAACAGAGCCAAATATACATATATAGAGGATCAAAGTGACCTCCTAAGTTGGAAACACTTAGGTAGACTTAGGTAGGTAGGTTTTTAGAAAAAGATGAAAAGCAGAAGAATATGTATAGTAAGTCTTGCTATACAAATCTTTGAATATCCTAAAACTATTTTTGTACAGTCATGACAGTTATGAGCCAATGTAGCTTTGATTAGAATAAACTTGCGAAATCCAAAAGTATTTGGCACTTCTTTGGCCGTCTAAAAGCAATGCATTGCATATGCTCTTGGTCATGCAAAGTCCACTTTCACAACACATCCTTAGACAATCAGTCTCAGTGATCCAGTATTAAAGTTTATAACTGGAGTTATTGATTGAAATGAGGCAGTTGCACAATGAACATGATCAAGATTCTATTAGCTGAGTCTAGAAGTGATAATTTTATTACAAAAAAGGAATTAAATTAACAACCTAATATACATATCTTTATTTCTTACCAATAAATATGAAACAATGGTATATTCGATTAAATGCCTATCCATTACAGTGCCTTTATATCTATGTAAAGAGTGCCCTAAAAGTGTAGTCCTCCGTGCAAAGGGTGCCCTTAAAGTGTAGCCAATCGCGCTAAGAGTGCCCTCTGAGAAAAAATTACCCTGCCCTTTTCAAAAGCTGCAGGAAACACTATGTATTAACATATTTCTTTCTTGTATATATCTATGCCAATGACATTGAATACAAATAAAAAAGATGGAAGCATGATTAAAAAACATTGTTTTGATTTTCTCTTTGTACTCAAAGGAAAGGTTAAATCATAGTACTTTATCTACGAACAGTCAACAATCAAAAACATAATCAGAAACAGAATCTTCTCAATAATTCTTTCAACTGATATCTGACATTCAAATAGACAGGCTACAAGGCTACTGTAAATACATTGATATATTGCATTCAGATGGAAGATTGAAGAAAATCATACAAAAAAGACAATTTTTACATCAGACGGTTACATTTACGATAAACAAAAATGTTGATAAAAACCTCCTGATCTGAGGTCTAAACTCCTGACCAAAATTTCCCAATCTCCTGATCTGAGTTTCACAGTCCATCACATGTATGATGTAAGAACAACAATTATCTGAATAAAAGGCAAAAGCTCTTTATCAGTATACCATAAGAAAAAAGAAGAGATATGACACTATTTCTAATGTAAAAATACACTGCGAAAAATTATCACCTCTGAAATTCTGTCTTAACTTCATACACAAGGAGGTACAGAACGGATACGCAGCAATCCCACTGTCAAATTGTTGTTGTGCACTTAAAACCCCATGGACATTTTTAAAAGTTGGCTGGTACACAGGACTCAAATACAGGGTTTCAAAAATATTTGAGCAAGCATGGCCAGCCGGACATTTTGTCTTATCCTGATTTTATTCCCTTAAGACTAAGTACAAAAAGCAATCATGGTAATCAGTTGGGCATTATAAACAATGATTGACATGAAAAGGATATTAAACTTGACTTTCGATACAAATTCGATGTACTGACGTAAACTGTTAAATTGACAGTGCATCATTCTAAGTGTGCAACATCAGCATACTAATATCTTTATAAGGGCAAAATTACTTTGTCAAAAACATGACTTTCGACTTTCCAAAGCACATTTTCTTAATACGGATGTTGACTTGACAATGGTAAAACATGGACTAGAGACAGATTTATAAGTAAAATCCATGTATGTTTAAAAGTATGATTCAGGTTAAGTAGCTCCTTCAAGGTTATTTCTTCAAGAAAATACTTGAAGTGAAGGTTAGATATTTAAAGGTATCAATGATAATTTTAGCATTTTAAGAATTCGGATGCATAATTAAATCTCACACCTGCATACACATGTACTAATTCAAACAACGTGGTTCTGACGATTTTTGCTTAAAACCTTTATTACTACCTTTTAAATTTTTCATCATTCATATTGAAATATGTATTTCTGATTATATAAATCTTTTGACTAAATTAATTAGATGCAAATCGCTGAAAGACATTAACATCAGATAACCAATCAATGTTTTCTACAAAATAGTTTACCTGTCGCCTGAACAGGTAAATTTCAGCTGTCAAACAACTAATTAACCTTGATTGTAATGAGGTGGTATTAAAGAAGGGTTAGTTTTGATAGTACTTATTCATCATGTCACTTTTATATCCAAAATGTGTTGCATTTTAACGCAAAAGGTCAGGTCAAAAGATTGCATAAAGTACAGTTTTTTTCTGAATTATGTTAAATGACAAACCCACATTACATGTCTGGTTCAGTCTTGGCACAGTATAATTTATCGGTGGAGTTCAGACAATACAACAGTTTTGGAAGCCCTGCTCAAATGCCACTAATCAGGTTTTTATACGATCGCAAAAATTTTGCGGTCGTATATTAATATCATGTAGTCGTCCTCGTCCGCGTCGTCCGAAGACATTTGGTTTTCGCACAATAACTTTAGTATAAGTAAATAGAAATCTATGAAATTTAAACACAAGGTTTATGACCACAAAAGGAAGGTTGGGATTGATTTTGGGGGTTATGGTCCCAACAGTTTAGGAATTAGGGGCCAAAAAGGGGCCCAAATAAGCATTTTCTAGTTTCCAGACAATAACTTGTGGAATGGTGACTTTTGGTGTATGGATCTCTGAAATTATACCATAAGTTTCCATACCACAAAGGGATGGTAAAAATTGGCTTTGGGGGTTATGGCTCAAACCGTTTAAGAATTAGGGGCAAAAAAGGGGGAAAAACAAGGGTGTCCTGGTTAATGGACAATTACTTAAGTACAAAACATAATTTAAAAGCAGTGTAAGGGAAGTAATTCAAAAAGGGAGGGGGTAAAAAAAATTTTTGGGGAGGGGTCAATTCACAACAGCATAGTGTATTGCACATAAGCAAAAGAATGAATATCAATTCAAATCACATAACCACTACAAGTTCTTTGACGACAGTTATTCTGTGTCAGAAACCTATTATGTGTCAAATATTTAATTACAATCCAAATTCAGACTTTATCAAGTGGGAATATTGTGTCCATTTTTGCCCAAACTGTTCAGGGTTGGACTTCTGTAGTCGTATCCAGCTGCGCTCGTGAAGCAATTTATTTAATTTACAGCAATAAAAAACAAATATTGTATTCTTTGTAAGAATTGTTATGGGGCACACATCCATGAAATGACAATGCTTTCCCCTTTAAAAGGTTGGGGAAGATCCTCTAAAATGGGAATTATCTCCATTTATTGGTATTATATCCATGTTCAGTTTCAAACACACACACACACATACATTAAAGATGCCTTATAATTGATATGTTGTAAATATATAAAGCTTAAATGTATTTTATTTATTTTGCCAGATATAGAAGTATGTCAGGAAGTGAAAAGACAAAAAAGAACCACAGGGACATGTACAAAGCTAAAACACCACCATGGAAAGAAACTTATAGAAAGGTACTTAAATAAGTCTTTGATCTAAATGCCTACATGTGTGATAAAATTGATATTGTGGGGCAAAAAGACTATATTCTGTGATAAATACGTCGGTCATGTTTGGTTAGAAACAAAGCGAAGCCAATGGGACCAAACCAAAATATTTGCCTGACATAGAAAGGAAGGCAGCTTCCAGACCTTTGCTCATTCCATTTAATGGGTTGGGCCTAAATTTCAAAAAATACTTGTGTTTAGGGTTTCCTTACTTACTGTATTTTTTATGCCTACCCTAAAGTTTTTATTGGCATTCTCTATTTTTGTAGTGAATCGTGACTCAACTCTCTTATTTTGACAGTTTTGTTTCAGCACAATTTAAGAACAAACTTAAAAAAACCAGCTGAATTACAAATTATTTGCAAGATTGATAGTAAAATAAAAACAAATAACAAAAAAACAAAAAAACAAAAGACTCAAAGTCACATTTTAAGAGTAAAGAAGTTATTGAAAGCTAGTTCATAGACCAATTGTGGCTAGAATTAATAGACCATCCTTTTCCAAAATTGAATATCTATCGGTACAATTCTAATTTTAAGAAACACCTAGGAACCTGAAAATTTCAAGCATCTAAATGCTTTGGAGATAAAAAACACACCACAGAAATTGGCATTATAAAACCTTATATTATCAGGATATTATCCATAAAGTTTTCACTACTTTTTAATACTTTTGCATACATTTTGAGTACAAGCCTAATTCTTTTATGTACCAATATTGATAAATTTTCTCACAAAACTAACAAATGAATCAACAATTTTACTTTTAATTGACTCTGAAGGCTTGGCCTCTCTGTCATAAAAACTTATCTCGGTACTCATACAAATTTGGTGCTCAAAACACCAAATCCAATATTTTGATTGGTTGATTTCTGAGTCTTAGTACGATAATTGAACTAGAAAGTTTTATGGCACTAATTCACATTTCTAAAGGAGATTACTACATATTGTACTCAATTCAGAGATGTTTGGACAGATTGAGACAAAGTAGGTCGAAGTTTCAAGACCGATTCCGTGGTATAAACAGTAAAGAAATGGAGAAGAATGCTAATGATAACTTTATACATGAGTTAATGAGAGAGGAACTGAAGATAATACAAAGGTCATTTCAGGGGTCACCTACATTTGATGATAATGAGGTAAACGTATTTATAGGATTTCATTGAATAAGGCTACAGATGAATAAGATATTTGTAACTTTCTTTTACAGATGTTTATTGAATAGCCATTAACTCAGTTTTTCTTGATTTTTTCTTTTAAGTAATGGTTGAGGAATAATAAGAGATGTGGGTATTATGATAGCAACTTAATGATAACACAAATGACCAAACGACAGAAGTCAACATGCAGTCTTCAACAAATATGTTAATCTCTAAAATTGGTTTAAAAAGTTCCTGAAAGATATAAATAGAAATTATGAAAGATTTTCATTAACAAACAACAAAAAACATGATAATATGACAAAAGAAAATCCTAAACATCACTGATGATATTCCTGATATGGGACGTGCACATTTATATGTAGTTCAGATAAATGCTTGTAATAAACATCTACATAAAAACATAAAACCAAATGTACTTTTTTGTGTAATTACATTGTATGTATATATGTGAAATGAGCTAGATTCAAAACCATTTACCTCTTTATAGATGGAAACAGACAAATTAGACTTTGATATTGATGAATATGTAACATATTTTGATGACATTCAACAAGAGCTGATTCAAGAAGGTATGTGGCATTAATGTAATTGAGAAATTCTTGTATTGAGTTTTCTAAAACTGAAAACAAGAGTTAAACTTTGATTTAATTTATGAAATGGCAGGACAAATTTGATAAAAACATTTACGGGTAGGCATTGTAGATTTATGTTAATAAGATCAATGAATACTGATAAGATCAATGAACAGACAGAGTTTTTACAGAGCATCATCTTGCAGAAAGTTAAATGGTGGTTGGAATTAAGTTCAGCTTGTCACTGATAATTTGTGTTATTTTGGTTATAAAATGAATAAATGATACCAGAACTTCATTATTGTGTATCAGCAGTATGTTAGATTGTAATAAGTCACTTGTTGTTACATTGATTGCACACAAATTCTTTGATGTTTAGCAAACAACAATCAATGAACAATTCTTATATACAGAAATTACTTAAACATATTGAACTTATCAAAGATCTGCCAATAACAAAAATGTTTTACCAACTTTTCACAAATGTTTGTATTAATGAAATGGGATGGGAAGAGGTGACTTTTTATTGTGGAAAGCATTTTAAAATCCTAAATGTTTTTGTTTTATGACCAGACATACTAATGTTTGTACTACCCTATACTGTGAACCAACATTAATATCTTGAAAATTTATAAAGTTTCTTCTATTTTGTTTTGCAGAGAAAAGAATGATTGATGAATATGAAAATAGCTTGCAGCAAGAAGAGAAATCATTATGTACAGCCATAGAGACTTTGTACAGATGAAGTTATTTGTCCTCTTTGTCAAAAGTAAGTTTGTCATTAATACTATGATATATACTTGTATGATAAATGTTTGAGCTTAATAGTGCCATCATTTAACAGTGCTCTGTTACAAATTTGAGATATCTTTATGGTCCTTATCAGGGTTCTCGTTAAGGCGCGTATCGCGTCCTGGACGATGAAAATCGAGCTGGACGCGTCATTTTGAAACCAGTGAGTCCCTGGACGCGTCCGCATTGTATCGCCTGAGTCCCAAACACATCGTTTGCCTTAGAGATTCATGATCTCCGACATTGTTGACAAGAAACTAAACCGAAGTCGATGTTGAAAAATTTACGTGATGCGTAGATTAATATTTTGTTGACTGATAATTATTTTTTAAATTAAGCGTATTTCATCCTAAAAGTATAATAATTCTGTTCAAACTAATTAATAAATATATATATGTAAAGTCACCGATGTTTTAAAATTTAAACGATTATTTGAAAAGCGTGAATATTTCCACATGTTGAACATCACGTACATATCGATTGAAACAAAAAGTAAATTTTGTTTGAGAATGTGAAATGAAATGATATAATATTTTATAACTGTTACTACTATGCATAAAATAGATTGTAGAACAGTGTAGATATAAAAATGTTACGGTAAAAATAATTTTACTCTTAACATTTTCTCGTATTATGCATGTTGAACATCGCGATCGTAAACAAAGGTGAAAAATGTTTTGAAATTGAAACAAAATCATTATCATTAACAGTGTTCACTTTAGATTTGCTTGTTTTATTAAAGACTATAATAATTATAGAATAATAATAGAAACATCAAAGCATGCAAAGTGATTATTAACTCAATTATAAGATAACAAGTCCCTTATTTATATAATTAAAATAATTTATAATGATGAACTGGGTACTAGCTTGTCTAACAAAATGACATCAGTATCACAATGAGTCAGTCAAAGTTAAAGTCCTTCTTCAAAAGAAACTTGATGACATTGAATCATCAGTTCCAAGTAAAAGACCAAGAGTCCATGATCCACTACACCAAGAATTGATAGACATAGAAAGCCAAGTCTGTTATGTTGTAATGAACAATAATTATTAAGAGATCATAAATTTTATTGATATAATAAAACTACCAATCCAACACGCGTCGTTTTAGTTTTAATTAGTCATATTTCATTAAGACACAAAAATTACATGCATCCTGGACTCATCAAAATTTAGTGGGACTCACCATTTCTAAAAGTGATGAGTCCCAGGACTCACCATGAAAAATTCCTAGTGAGAACCCTGCCTTATGAATACTCTTTTCTAAGTTTTTTGTAAGTTGCATGCATCCTCTAAATGTCTTTTGGTTGTTGCCTTCTGCAAAAAGCAAAACTTATTAGTGCTATAAACAGCAGCATCAACCATTGTTTTAAGGTTGCGATTAGGTAAGTTAAACTGTTAAAGGAATTACAAGGGTAAGTCAATAATAATTAGTATACAATTGTATATATAAACATTGTCACATCATTTATCTATGAAGATTATTTGGCCCTGCCCTTCATTCATATGGTTCTTTGATACTGAAACTATCTAGTATATGGATTGATAATAGATATGGAGCTATTGATGGTTCTGTGTATTTGAACTTTATGACAAAAGACATTGACATGATTGTATCAACCTAATTGCATAGTTGCCAACCTCTAACAATGACAAATCATGTCATTACGTGACATGACATGTCAAAAAGTGCGAACGTGTGGCGTAGATGCAGACTTTTAATATGAACATTATACAAATTTGTTAATATAAAAACAATATTCTATTGTAAAATTTTATTGTATTCAACAGTGGCCTGTTTTGCTGCTTTCAAAACAACACAACTAGGCACATATTCAAAACAACTGCCAGTTTGGTTAAATTTACATAATAACAATGCACACAATGTGCCTTGGCTGTTGTCAGCTCTTTGGTCCGGTTGTTGTCTCTTTGACATATTCCATTCTCAATTTTACACAATGTATCATTATTGAGTTTTGATCTGAATTCAGTGTAAATTTTCTTTATAAATGAAAATGCTCTCACAGTCAGAATTGCTATTTGGCAGAACTTAAATAGCTTTAGCAAGCTTAGAAAGAATGTCAAAACGTTTTTGTCTGCCATTGCTCCCACAATGTTCCTGGTAAAAGCTGGGTAATTCATCAGAAGACAGCTGGTACTCTGAGAGCTTATCAAACAGTTCTGTGGTATTCCCATCCCTATGGCCTGTGGAAATCTGTTGGCTAGATTTGAAACTGAAAAGAAAAATAATTTTATAATTTAAATACCATTGAATGCTTTATCAAATAGCTAGTTCTCCTCTCACACATGTTGTTATGATTGCAAATTTAAACTTGGACACCCAACTTTTTGGTGCGTACACACGTATCGTTTTTGCTTAGCATTGGGCTCTTTAGACGACGGTACAGGTCCAGAAAGTGACCTCTTTCTGCTGGACATTTCCCAAAGTGAATTTGAAAGAAAGAAAGTCACAGAACCTTTAAACTACTCACAAACTTACCTGAAGGGCTTTTTGTTGTTCGTCCATATTGAAAAATAAACAATGGCGACCCAACGAATACTTGAAATTTTAAGTATTTATCATCTTATTATGAAAAAGCCGAGAATCGCAATATCACTAACCACCAAAAATCAAAACAACAAAAAGCATATAAAATGATGAAAAGCGTACTCACCATGTGACAATTCTTCGTGTGTAAACAGTTGAAAAAGCATGTATTACACACGAATATCATGTGAGTTGGCAACTATGCTTATTGTGATAAACATGCAATGTGAGTCATGTTGTATATGTGAATATCAATCAGTTTTATTCTCATGGTCTGATAGGAAGGAAGGTTGTAACTTTAACTTAGAAAATAGTTAACTTTTAGAAGTATGAACCAAAAGATAAGGATCAATGAGGCAGCAATCAAACAACACAACTAGCCAAAAGATGTCTAGAGTGTCTTGTCTATATATCTTGTTATACATAATAATTATAGCCAAACTAGATAAAATATTGAACAAAATTACTGTAAACTCACTAGTTTTTTCTCTCCAGAAGTCAGTTGTTACAGAACAAAGGTGTTATATTTTGCCGATGTGGGTTGAGAATAGATACAGAGGTAAGCTACAGAACAAATGTGTAATATTTTGTCCTTGTGGGTTGAGACTAGATACAGAGGTAAGCTACAGAACAAAGGTGTAATATTTTGTCGATGTGGGTTGAGAATAGATACAGAGGTAAGTTACAGAACAAAGTGTAATATTTTGTCCATGTGGGTTGAGAATAGATAACAGAGGTAAATTACAGAAAGAAGGTGTAATATTTTGTCGATGTGGATTGAGAATAGATACAGAAGTAAGTTACAGAAAGAAGGTGTAATATTTTGTTGGTGTTCGTTGAGAATAGATACAGAGGTAAGCTACAGAACAAAGGTGTAATATTTTGTCAATGTGGTTTGAGAATAGATACAGAGGTAAGCTATAGAACAAAGGTGTAATACATTTGTAATATTTTGTCGATGTGTGTCGAGAACAGATACAGAGGTATGTTACAGAACAAAGTGTAATATTTTGTCCATGTGGGTTGAGAATAGATACACAGGTAAGTAACAGAACAAAGGTGTAATATTTTGTCGATGTGGTTTGAGAATAGATACGAGGTAAGTTACAGAACACAGGTGTAATATTTTGTCGATGTGGGTTGAGAATAGATACAGAGGTAAGTTACAGAACAAGGTAAGACACAGAACAAAGGTGTAATATTTTGTTGATGTGGGTTGAGAATAGATACAGAGGTAAGTTACAGAACAAAGGTGTAATACATTTGTAATATTTTGTCGATGTGTGTCAAGAATAGATACAGAGGTATGTTACAGAACAAAGTGTAATATTTTGTCCATGTGGTTTGAGAATAGATACAGAGGTAAGTTACAGAACAAGGTAAGTCACAGAACAAAGGTGTAATATTTTGTTGATGTGGGTTGAGAATAGATACAGAGGTAAGTTTCAGAACAAAGGTGTAATAATTTGTCAGTGTAGGTTGAGAATAGATACAGTGGTAAGTTACAGAACAAGGGTGAAATATTTTGTGGATGTGGGTTGAGAATTTATACAGTGTTTAGTTACAGAACAAAGGTGTAATATTTTGTGGATGTGGGTTGAGAATAGATACAGAGGTAAGTTACAGAACAAAGGTGTAATATTTTGTCACCTTCAGGTTGAGAGTAGTACAGCAGTTAGTTACTAATGGTGTTGTTTTCAATTTTACAGTATTGAATTATCAAAATTATGACTACAGTTTATTTTAACTCTATTAAGTAAAGTAGGACAAGAATAATTGCAAAAAGTCATATTAGTAATAGCCTATGTATTTAAACAGTTGGTTTATTCCTATTTAAAAGCGACAAGAAATAGACTGCAGACAAGTATAAATAACTTCTCTAGATAAGAATGAATATGAAATAAATAATTGATCGAGCTTTCAGATTTGAGGAATTTTTATTGTTTCTATTTTTGTGTGGAAGTTTATGTTTTCTAACTTAATATAATCAAGACAAACTTGATTTATCTCTTTGTAAGCTTAACACCTTATTGTGATTTGAATAGGATCATGATGTGATAAACTTTGTATCATTTCTCAGAATATATTCTTTAAATATAGTCCTGTTTTTCCTTTGTAGCAAGACTGCATAACCTTGGCCAATGTGAAATCTTCCTTAGAAGAAGGTATAAACCAACATAGTACTACCTGTGAAGGAGAGTCTGTGTTTTCTTCTGTTCAGGATTATGGTAGTAATAACTTACTCATGTCCTGTAAGGTTTGTACTTTTGTTTAATTTGATTACATAAATCTACTGAAAACTGTATTTATGCCCCATCTAGAAAAGTCAGGTGGCATTATGCTAAAAGACCATCTGTTCTTTCCTCAGCCTACAGTCTTTTATAGTTAAAAAGTGGTTTAAGGTAGTTCACCATGACGTGGGGAAAAACATTATTGTGTGTACTATTAAAAACTACTGCCAAATAAGAGTTCTTTCCCACATTTCACAGTCCACTAATCAGGTTGAAAGAGAGGTTACATGATAGATACTAAAGGGACATTCAACTGTTAAGTCGAACAAAGAACTAACAATGCCAATGCAAAATATGAAAATGTCCAACAGACAAACAACACTATGAATTCAAAGTTTTGGTTAAAAAAAAAGAGTTAACAATGAAGTTGTGGTCACACCTACTTGCATGGTAGTACACATGCTAATTGTGATGAATTACTTTCAAATTCAGGTTTTGACCCAGGTTTGTTGTTCAATGAACATGAAAGTGTGAAAGTACTGTTGGAGCATTGTGTCCTATGGTCACACACTCTTGTTGCAATATACAACATAATTCTAAGTATCAAAAACATGTCTTACAGGCAACCACAACCCAAGAAATTTACCAGGACTATACAATAATTTTCATAGTCAATAAAACTTCTCTAATGCCAAGTTTTTTTTTCCATTTTTGTGCCATTAGGACTGCCAAAACTGAAATCTTTGAAACATTGAAGGTCTTATATTCGAAATTAAAAAAAAATCAGTTATCAATTGTTTCCTTACATACCAATTAGATGGTAAATTTGCTCAATAACCATATATTAGTCGAATTCTCTGCTGTGTTTTTGCATGTTTTTTTTTGCCTTTTTAATGTATATCTTTGAAGAAACATTCTTTTTATTAATAAATTTTACTGTAGGATTTTGCTTTGACCAAAAGTATGTAAAGTGGTCTAAATAGTTTATCTTCAATGATCATTAGCTTGTCAACACTGAGGTTGTGATTTTGAACCCTGCTTAAGCAAGGTGCCTTTGACTCTGATTTTAATACTGACTAGGATTGGTTGTTTTCCTGCTGAGGGTACACATTGTTTACTACTTCAATAAAAACTGGCTGCCATGATATACCCAAGAGTGCTGAAAGTGACACCAACAATCAATCAATCTGTAAAAAACATTTAAATCTACAATTTATTATCTTGTTTTTTCAGACCTGTGATTGGATGTACATTGTGATTTAGACCAGAAGTAACTGGATTATGATATGGTCAAATACCAAAAAGATATTATTGGAGACACTGGCTTCTTAAAATGTGCTATCTTTACAAACTAGAAGCAAAATAACGCAAACAGATTCTTGTTCTAGAAAGCTGTTGTGTGTACTGAACAAGTGCTTACACATGGAGAATGTAAAAATACATTAATTTTGATAATGAAATATTATATGTTTGTGTGCAGGTACATGAACATGAATGTAAATAAATTGTTATGTTAATGTATTTTGTCATTTAAATACACAATAGGATAACAGGAATCCACAAAAATGTTGTATAGTACAACAGACTAAACCAACCATAAACACACAATTCCTCTAAAAATAAGATGTACAAGCAACAACCAATAACACATGGTGCAGATTGCCTGACTTGGTACAGACACAACAGTTTTATAAGCGCACAAACCTCCTCCTTTACCTATGTAGACCATATGTCATAAAAGTCAACATTGATTAGCAAAACTACACAGTTCAGTAACCACAGAATGACCAATAACTTCAACAAGGAAGTAATTCTAAAAGCAGAGTCAAAATGTGCTTTCTATTACAGGACAAGTAAAATAACACAAACTTAACTGATAGCTGACCAGTCAAATGTAGTAAATGATACCTATTTTCATGTCACTCAAACTTTCCTTATCTTATTCTTTCCACAAAAATCATACATTGTACAACAAAAAAATTGTCACAGTTTAAAATGCAAAAAGTAAACAATGGCCCACATGACCATTTCTGTCTAGCCTGCTACAAAAGACCCAGAATGCGAGACAAGGAGATTACAATCCTGCAGTTGGGGCATAAACTATTTGTATAAAGCTTTATATATCAGAAGGTAGAAGATCTGGATGCTTCTTACATACAGATTCCCTATGTTACAAAGATTCCCTCTGTCATAAGTCCATTGTCCTTGACCTCATTTTTATGGTTAATTGACTGCTTGGGAAAAAAGAGTTTTTTGTTATGTGAAATACTCACTTATTATGAGTAATAGGATATATGATATATGGGTATATGTATATTTGTCAGACAAGGTCCACCTGACGACCTCATTTTATGGATCGTTGATCAGGGTTAAGATTATGGGGTCAAGTCTATCTCCGATACTATAAGCAATAGGTCAATCTTTTTGGTGTATGGAATGGTTGTTAGGTGTACATGTCCGACTGACAGTTTTCATATGACCTTGATCTCATTTTCATGTTTCAGTGGGCAATGTTTAGTTTTTGTGGTTTGGTCCATTTCTCAAATATTATGAGCAAGAGGGCCTCTATATTTGGTGTATGAAATTATTTTAAGGTGTACATGTCTGACTGGCAGATTTCGTCTGACCGTGACCAAATTTTCATGGACAATGTTTAGTTTTGGGGTTTGGTCTATATCTCATATACTTTACGCAATAGGGACACTATATTTTGTGTATAGAATGATTGTAAGTTGTAAATATCTTGTCCAGCCAGTTTCATTTGACCTTGACCTCAATTTCATGGTCAATGTTAAGTTTTCTTTGTTTTTGTCTTGCCTTTTCGTTGCAGTATGAGAGACATAGGTATTACTATCAAGCAGCGTAAACTATTTGTATAAAGCTTTATATTTCAGAAGGTAGAAGACCTGGATGCTTCATACCTTATATGCAGATACCTTATGTTCCACGTTTCCATCTGTTTTATGTCCATTGTCCTTGACCTCGTTTTCATGGTTCAACTACTTGAAAAATTTTTTTTAGTTTTTTTGTCGTGAATTTCTATTGCACTATGAGTAAAAGGATAACTATATTTGGTATATGGGTTCCTTGCAATGTCCGTCAGACAGAGTTCACCTTACCTCAACCTCGTTTCATGGATCAGTGATCAAGGTAAAAGTTACATTATAAGGTTCCTTTCATAGATACTATTAGCAGTAGGTCAACTATATGTGGTGTAGGGAATGGAATGGAAGGATTGTAAGGTGTAAATGTCTGTCTGGCAGGTATCATCTGACCTTGACCTCATTTCATGGTTCATTGGTCAATATTTGGTTTTTGTGTTTTGATCTGTTTTCAATTACCATAAGCAATAGGTCAAATATATTTGGTGTATCGAATGATTGTAAGGTCATTAGGTGTACATGTCTGCCTGACAGGATTTATCTGACCTTAACCTCATTGTCATGGATCTTTGAAAATGTAAACTTCATGTGGTGCTTGAAGTTAAACCTTTATCTTTAAGACTTTCAACATAAAATCAATGGTCAGTAAAACAGGTGAGATATTTCAGTGTGTGCACTCTTGTGATAGTTAATCAGATGCTATAAGTAATAGGTCGATTAAATTTGGTGTATGGATAATTTTATGCTTAGGTGTACATATCTATCTGGGAGGGTTCATCTGACTTGACCTCATTTTTGTGGATCATTGAGAATGTTAAGTTCATGTAATACTTGTAGTAAAGCCTTCATATTACAGACTTTCAACATTAATTCAATCATAAGTAAAGAAGGTGAGATATTTCACTGTGTGCACTCTGAAACTGTATTAAGAGTTTCTTACAAAAAAGAAGTTCCCAAGTCAGGAAAAATGGGGAAAAATTCCTAAGACAATTGCACAACTTTTCTTGTTTGCGGTCTTTCTATAACCTGTTAATACTATGCAGTTACTGTCAGTATTCTTGGAGAGGCTTGTTAGTTTTATGTTTTGAGTGTAAAATTGTGCTATGCTCTGCTATGCATAAGCAATGACCATGATGACTATAAGCAATGTCAACCATGCTACTCAAAATACTTTCCTGTCTTGTAATAATATTAATGGTACCAATTTTACTGTACCAGATGTAATAATTATTTCATGGTACAAAATATAAATCATGCATAAACATAAACACAGACACTAGACTAAGTAAAATTCCTCTCATTGAGATTGTAACAAAACAAGAGGCTCCAAGGAACCTGTATAACTCACCTTGTATTTTTACATAAAAAAAAATTTATTTTGGTGGGATAGAAACTGGGAAGGCCAAAATCTCGCTGATCATTTTGCTGTTTGAGGTTTTTATCTACTGTAGCTTTTTAAGACTGTGTATAAACACTAAAATTGGTCAATAACTCCAATAAGGAGTCAACTTAAGATTTCAGACATTTGACTTTTTTGTTGATCTTAGTCTTGCTGATCCATTTGCTCTTCAAAATATCTATCTATACATGTTTAATCATAGCTCCTATAAGGGGATGGTTGATAATTTAGCCATGTTGACATATTGGTAGTTCTTGTCCAAATGAAAATGTTTGCTGTTTAACTTTTCGTTCCACCTATTGTAGTTAACATTATTATAGCCAAAAAATAGGTAAAACCAACTATTGATGGGTATAAAACCTTCAAAGAGTGGACTGCAATTTTGGCCATTTGACTTATCTGTAGATCTTATTGCAGATGTTTTTTGCTTTTTATAGTATTTACCTTAAGTAGTTATTAAAATTTCACCAGAAATGAATATAAATTGTCAAAGGGCAATAGCTCTCCTTAGGAGTTGACTGATGATTCCAGCCATTTTGACTTATATTTAGATCTTACCATGCTGTTCATATTTTGAGTTGCTTTTACAGTGTCCAATATTTAAGTCAAAAACAACCAAAATGGGTTAAAATCAACATTGAATGACAATACCTTATAAAAGGAGTCAACTGACAATAAATTTTGCTCGTTTTGACTTATTGTAGATCTTATTATGCTGATCTTTTTTGCTATTTGCAGTGTGTTTTCTATCTACTATAGTTTCAGCCAAAACACAAATCGGGTAAATATTGTCATTAAATGGAAAAACCCCAATAAGGAGTTGACTGAAGATTTCAGCCATGTTGACATTTGTCAATATTGTCCTGCTGATCAAAGCTTTCTCAATTTATTGTAGTTTTTGTTTAGCCTGTGACCAAAGTTACAGAATGCAAGACATAGGGATTACAATCCAGCTGGGAAATAAACTATTTGTAAAAGCTTTATATTTCAGAGGGTAGAAAACCTTGGATGCTTCATACCTTGTATACAGATGCCTTATGGTTTATTTTGTTTGTTATACTAATTGAAAATATATTGAGTAAAAATGTATCTGTAACACTAGTTTGAACTTGAGTAATCCAGAAAAAGTATATATATATTTCTGGTTTGAATTTATTACTGGTATGCAAGAAACTTGCATTTGACAGCCATATTCAATTTGGCTCCTCTCTCATCAGTCTTTTTATACGACCGCAAAAAAAATTTTGCGGTCGTATATTGGTATGACTTTGGCGTCGTCATCGTCCGAAGACGCATTGGTTTTCGCACTCTAACTTTAGTTTAAGTGAATGGATCTCTATGAAATTTTACCATAAGGTTCAATATCACAAAAGGAAGGTTGGGATTGATTTTGGGGGTTATGGTACCAACAGTTAAGGAATTAGGGGCCAAAAATAAGCATTTTTGTAACTTCCAGACATAACTTGTGTGTTAGTGTATGGATCTCTCTGACATTGTACCACAAGGTTCCATATCACAAAGGGAATGCTAGGATTGATTTTTGGGGTAATTGCCTCAAAATTTTAGGAATTAGGGGCCAAAAAAGGGGCAAAAAACAAGCATTTTTCTAGTTTCATGACAATAACTTGTAAGTGTATGGATCTTTCTGAAATTGTACTACAAGGTTCCATATCACAAAGGGAAAGCTGGAATTGAGTTTGGGGGTAATTGCCTGAAACGTTTAGGAATTAGGGGCCAAAAATAAGCATTTTATAGTTTCAGACAATAACTTGTGTTCAAGTGTATGGATCTCTCTGAAATTGTACTGCAAGGTACCATACCTGAAAGGGAAGGCTGGGATTGAGTTTGGGGTGATGAATCATAAGGGGTTCAAAAATTTGGGGGATTTTTTTTTCCCTTTTTTCCTTTTTTCTTTAAAATTTTCCATTTTAAGTTGGTTATTTCTGATTTATATTTAAAAGCAAATAATAATGATATGGCAGGAGATACACACCAAACAGGATGTGTAAATTATTATATAATAAGTATTGTGCAATAGCAAGAAATTTTCAATTGCACAGTATTGCGCAATAGCAAGAAATCTTCAATTGCACAGTATTGCGCAATAGCAAGAAATATCCAATAGCACAATATTGCGCAATAGCAAGAAATTGTCAATTGTACAGTATTGCGCAATAGCAAGAAATATTCAATTGCACAGTATTGCGCAATTGCAAGAAATATTCAATTGCACAGTATTGTGCAAAGAAGATACTTTGTATAAATTGCTTATTTCTTGACCAATTTCAATGGGGTTTTATTCTTGAACTCTTGGGGTTCTTTAATATGCTGAATCTAACCGTGTATTAAGTTTTTGGATTTTGGGCCCCGTTTTTAAATTGGTCCACATTGAGGTCCAAAGGGTCCAAAATTAAACTTTGTTTGATTTCATCAAAAATTGAATTATTGGGGTTCTTTGATATGCCGAATCTAACCGTGTATTTAGATTCTTAATTTTTGGTTCCGTTTCAAATTAGTCTTCATTAAGGTCCAAAGGGTCCAAAATTAAACTTAGTTTGATTTTAACAAAAATTGAATTCTTAGGGTCTTTTGATATGCTGAATCTAAACATTTATTTAGATTTTTGATTATGGGCCCAGTTTTCAAGTTGGTCCAAATCAGGGTCCAAAATTAAACTTTTGTTTGATTTCAACAAAAATTGAATATATGGGGTTCTTTGATATGCTGAATCTAACCATGTATTTAGATTTTTGATTTTTGGGCCCGTTATCAACTTTGTCCACATTGAGGTCAAAGGGTCCAAAATTAAACTTTGTTTGATTTCATCAAAATTGAACTCTTGGGGTTCTTTGATATGCTGAATCTAACCAT
>JAASAO010000727.1:0-28224 GCA_017311375.1 Mytilus coruscus | reverse complement strand
TATCTCTATCAAATTTTACCAAAATAGGAAGGTTGGGATTTATTTTAGGGGTTCTTGTCGTAGCTGTTTAGTAATAAGTGGCCAAAAAGGGGTAAAAAAATGCATGTTTCAGGACAATAATTTGTGTATAAGACTATGGGTCTCTTTGAAATTTTACCACAAGGTTCCATACTTCATTTTTGGGGGGATCATTGCCCAAATTGTTTAGGAATTAGTGGCCGAAAAGGGGCAAAGAAACTAGGATTTTCTGGTTTCTAGACAATAATTTGAGTATAAGATAATTATGCCACAAGGCATTATACCATTAAAGGAAGGTTGGGATTGATTTTGGGGTAATGATCCTGACGGTTTAGGAAAAGGGATAACAAAAAATTCTTTGGTAATACTTTGTATAAATTGCTTATTTCTTGATCAATTTCAATGGAGTTTAATTCAAAGTCTTGAATTCTTGGGGTTATTTAGTATGCTGAATATAATTGGGGATTTAGAAGTTGGATTTTGGGTCCTGTTTTTGAATTGATCCAAATCAAGGTCCAAAAGGTCCAAAATTAAACTTTCTATGATTTCATCAAAATTGCATTATTGGTGTTCTTTGATATACTGAATCTAACCGTGTATTTAGATTTTTAATTTTGGGCCTTTCTTCAAATTGCTCCACATTAAGGTTCAAAGGGTCCAAAATTAAACTTTGTCTGATTTTAAAAAATTGAATGGTGGGGTTCTTTTATACGCTGAATCTAAGATTGTATTACATTTTGAATTTGGGCACAGTATTCAAGTTGGTCCACATTGGAGCCAAAATTAAACTTTGTTTGTTTAGATCAAAAATTGAATTATTGGTGTTCTTTAATAAGCTCGTACAGGCACTAGTAACTCGAATTTAGCTTGAACGGACAAAACGCATTAACGGCATTTAAAAAGATTAATGAAAATTGAATAAAGATTGACAAAATTAAAATTATTTTAATGCATTTCAATCCATATCAAATCATTTTAATACCAGTCAAATAGATTCCTTGCGGTCATTCAAGTTAATTTGAGATGTGGTTAAACTGCGTCAAACTAATTAGCCACGCCCCGTTAAACGGAATCAAACTGATGTTAAGTCCTTTTAAACTTTAAAGTGTCCGCCTTTTTGTTAGGTAAATCACTCAAGCGGTACAGCATCCGCGTGTATCTATCGTTTTACCGTTCCGAGCGTTATCGATTTTAGTCAGAAAAGTAAAAATGTACCTCATACAAATATTCACAATTAAAAGGAAATAATGACAAATACATGTGTAAACTAAGTTTTTTATAGTTAATGATGCCAGATTTTTAAAATGCAGCGAAAAGTATAATTAGTTCTTTTATTTGTTTGTAAACACGCAGCAGCTCTTGAGATGAAAAAAAAAAGTGACTGTGATAAAAAAATTATTTTGCTTGAAATAAAACGAGAAAGCTGGTAGTTATTTAATAGCCAATAAAGGTACCAAACTGAGCTGGCATGATGAATGCCAATGGATATTGTACGCAAACATTAATCTATATGAAGGTATCGTCTGGAAGGTATCGTCTGATCAAAAATGTAATTTCGTCAAGAATATGCAATAATATTTGCCACGGTACGTTAAGCAAACTTAATTGAACCAATTCCGTCCCGAACTTTTAAAATTCACATTAAAACATATCTTTTTTTTTGGTCTAATTCACCTGGAAAATTAAAATTTCGTTTAGCTTAAACAGTTTTAAATGCGCCCCGTACTCGTATACCTGATACCAAATATACAGCAACACTGTTTGTCTTAAGTCTGATAGTGCTCTGCTAGTCATTACTAAATTCATACGTGTAAAACTATACAATTTTACTCCTCTGCCTTCAACACGAAGTCTTGGCTAACACCGAACAGCAAGCTATAAGGTGCCCCAAAATGACTAGTGTAGAACCATTCAAACGGAAAAAGTAACGGTCTATATATTCGACTTTTGAAATACATAATCAAACAACAACCACTAAACAGCAGGTTAGGGCAGGTGCAAACAAATGCAGCGGAGTTCAAAAGCCCAAATATACGAATAATTCTCGAGACTTAAGTGACATTGTTTTAATAAGATCATAACCATGTATGTGTTAATTTTAAAGCAAAAGATATAAGTTTGTAAGAAAAATATTGACGCACCAATTCTAATAGCTAAGAAAATTTCCTTTTGCTAAACGATGATAACATTTTAACATTTTGGTATACCTTATACTTCATAATCTATTTCTGAAACGACTTCTCGCATTGAACATGTATGAAATGTTTGCCACTGGACGTTAAACAACCATTAATCAATCATTCAAATTGTGCTTTAAAATGAATTAAGCCGCAAGTGTATCCATCAATGAGTGCAGTTGTTTGTTTGTCCATTTAACATATACTGAATTTGTTTTGTCCAGAATTATATTCCTTAGAAGAGTTCAAGTATGTTCAAAATTCATAGGGTATCATGTGCTAGTTGAATTTTTCAGTGGAATCATTATTGTGTGTCCAACGTTCTTTCATGCATATCAAATATTGTATCCACATTTTGCTGTTCGTAGTCTGTTAGTCCTCGGTCTCCAAAATTTAGCACACACTTATGTAATGACCAATCTCGAAAGGGGGGACTTTTTATTTTATTAAAGAAAAAAATAAAACAATTTCTATATTCTATCATTCAATTAACCGATGTACACCTAAGATTTTCAACTATAGATGTTGAATTAAAAAAAAAACAATAATAAGTCCCAATGTATTTTTATGGCAAACATATCTGATGGGTTATTTTCTCATGCAAAATAATTATTTTTTTCATTTTTTCAAGATAATACTGTAATCAGATATGTTCTTTGACACATGTCTTACGGTTCACCGATTTTCGGCAATATCATAGAAAATCAGCAAGTGCCTAAACATTAGTTTTGAGAATGTTGATGCTGTATTAATATATGGAACATGTCTTCATACCAAAATAGATTACTCACATTTAATGTTCTTGTAAATGAAATTGGGAATAATGGACGTCATACTCAACTCCGAAATATATAAAAGAAACTAAAATTAAAATTGTACAAGACTAACAAAGGCCAGAGGCTCCTGACTTGTGACAGGCGCAAAAATGCGGCGAGGTTAAACATGTTCATATTTTTTTTTCGAATTGTCTTTTTTTGTGAAATTATTCAGCAACAAATTAATCTATTTATTTTTAATACAATGAAACAAGATTTTTTTAACGAAAGGAAGTATTTTTTCGTCCCTTATATTTAAAGGAAATAAGCAATTTGTCAAAAAAAAAAAAAAAAAAACTCCGCCCATCATTCTCTCTCCCCCCTCCTTAAATCCAGAAAAGAATGAATTGACATTTTATTAAGAATAAAGGTGAAATCATAGATAAACTGCTATTGTATTCTTATTAAGATCTACATTTTAACAGAATCGGGGACTAATATTTCTCTAAAAGCTCATGCATACACTAATATTTGTGTGTTTTTGTTTCAAGTTGTTTCAATTATCATTTACATGTATGAGGCTATAAATGGGACCACCATTTATAAGTATATGAATTGGGTTTACAGATTTGAGAATTATGAGGAAACTAAGTTAATAAGAAGCGAGGCAAAAACAAAAAAAACAAACTAGATAACAGAATATAGAGGTGGTGTAACCCGAATAATTCAGTCGTTATATTTCGCTGATCTACGATTACAGGCGGATTACTACATAAATTCACAATTTTATGAATGTTGACATTGATAGAAATAGTTTTTTGAAAATATTTTATCGAACTTTAATATCGTAATCTGTAAAATTCAACGAGACTTTTTGTACCTTTTCGCATGGACTGTCTCGGATATAACGATAACGCAAATCACGTGTATTAAACATGGTCTAGGCCTGAGGATATCATGTCATTATCACTTCCTAATATCCAATCCACAGACACGAGTCACACGACATCCCCGTATCTTCTAATTTTACTAGTATACGAATTACCAACACATTTGGCATTTACCAGTTGTTGACGCTAGTAAGAAAATGAATAGTTAAGTTCGAATTATTATTATTTCAAATGTCAAAAACACTTTGAGTATTATAACAGATCATCTAAAAATCAAACTAAATAATTAGAAGTATCACAGCTCCGATCGGCCAATGTCACTCGTTAGAACTTATAACTAATTGAAATACTGACACATTGCTTATAGTTTGCCTAACGCTTATTTGAATCATAAGATATTACTGATTTAAAAACTTGCAGTATCAAAATTGAATGGCATCAATTAAAAAGAAATACATTGTGTATCTAAAGTATTTTCATCATTCCGGATGACCCTAATAATATTTACCTTTCAAATGATTTTTCTACATATATCTCTTCTCTCTGGTCACAATTGCCCTAAAGCTAAATGTCACCGTCAGATGTATAGTAGAAGGCAAAAAACGCTTAGTTGTTAATTTCTGTGTTATTTGGTCTCTTGACGAGAGATTATACCACATCTCCTTATTTATTTTAGATTTGTTTGTGTTCAATGTGCAAACAATGCAAAACATATAGTATCTTTAAAATTAAACGGTGTGTAGATATACCGCAAAGGACTTCTTAGTGCACTAAGGACACTAAAACGATGTTTTAAGACCACAAAGAACATGGATATAAGAGGATATGAGTATATAACTCATAACTATAAAGTTTGGTATCAATAGATATTGTAATTTTGAAGTAAAATGACTTTTTAATCAGCGCGTGCCACTCGGCACGTGACCAACAACTTATTGCAAATTCTCAATCATTAAGTTCAATCAACCATATCCAAATAACTATCGTCTTTTGATCGTTACTAATTGATTAATGATAGTTGTTGAATAAACCTAACGGTTTAGGGTGTTATAATTTCAAGCTGATGAAAGAAAATTAAAATTGAATTTTATGTTTACTTTGCCGTTGTTTTATTTTGTTTTGAAGGAAATTGCTTTAATAAACTTGTTTTTTAAAGAAGCCAGTTTTGAGATAGAAATTGAGAAAAAATGCTTCTGAGATTTCATTTCCACATTTACAACTCTATAGTTTACATACTTTCATTATACCTTGAAAGACATTTGAGAGTAAAACATATTCTTCAAAACCCGATTATAGAAGTGATATAGAAAGACTTCAAGAGGAAATATTATTTTCAAAAGAGAATTAATAATCATATTAAATTGTCTTCTATGAAAGATACTTTTATTACGGATGTCATTGTTTTTATTGTCATTCTCCGCCATATGTGTATTTTATATAATTTGATATAACGCTGATGCATTTAAAAATAATGTAAACCATACATTCTTGCTTCTAAATAAAACTCTTATAATCTTATCCTTAGTAAATCTAGTATGTGTACCCATTAAAAGTATTTCGGTTGAACAAAATTACCGTTCTATAACTAAAATTTGGCCCAGTGATTTTAGAGGAGAAGATTTTTGTAAAAGCTAACGACGACGGACGGAAGGTGAGCTCAAAATAAGAGTAGGAAATACGCTATTACATAGAAGTAAAACATATAACAGACAGAAATACAAAAAACACCATATAACTGCATTTATCATGTCTATAAAATATTTCAGGTCTGTAAAAACATCACTATCAATCAAGCATATAAAAAAACAATTTCTTCTACTTAGAATATTACAGCAGGTCTTGTCAACCACACCAAAAACAGTACTTTTAAAAAGATGTATAAACTTATCATCATCAGATAAAATACTAAAATCACCATTACTTCTTTTAACTTCATAAAATAAACGTTGACGTAAATCTGCATATAAAGGACACAGTCTAATATAATATGTTTCTCATCTTCAATTTTACATGTTTAATCAGTATACAAAGTGGATTCTAAACAGTCAAGGTTGAGCGAACATGAATTTCTATCGATTACCTAGGTGACACTCATCTGATAAAGGCGCGTGTCGATAAAACATAAAATAACTTTCTAATTACAAAGACCCCTCACAAAAGATATGATCATAAAATTTGAAATAATGCATATTTACAAAGTCTATTTCTATATGCCATGTCCTTTGTGACAGCTGTATCATTCCACCAGGTCCTTAGTGCACATTTTTCTTATTCTTAGTGCACTAAGGAGGTCCTTTACGGTATTTCTACAAATATGCTGCCTTGGAGCCTTTATATCAGGAGACTGAATTAACGAGAGCTTCTAAACACCACCTAGGCCACCTTTGTGTACTAAGCTCCTTTAAATGGGCCAAGCCCATGATGGGATAGTGTTATGAATAAAAAATAAACGTACCATCAAATGTAGTTTTCCACAAGATATTATATTATCTGATGTTTTTTGTCAAACAAATCAAGCAACAGAGAAGCATGGATATTGAGCACTTGTATAACACTTGTACATAAGTTTAATAATGACAACTATCCATTTTGTTATAAAAAACATATGCATATTTTTAATCTGAGGTTTCATATGACTTTAATACCGGCGTCACACATCAGCGTTTAGCTCCGACGTACGCCGGGCGTGTTAAAATCATGTACGCTGCCAACACGCTAGTAATTTTGAATGCATTCAACTTGTCAATCATATCTGTATTGTGAATACAACGAGCTTTAAGCGTGCATTGGGCGTACGAGAAGCGTACATAAGCGTGTATCGGGCGTTCAAGTAACGGATGGTGGCGTATGTATGGCGTTTGTCTAACGTAGATGGAATGCACGCTGGCATAAGATCAATACCTCTTTATCTCTTCTAATTACGAAAACACAAAATTATTATTTTTAGGTTGAAGTTATTTCTTAAAGATTTATTGATCAATTAACAAGATGATTAGACATTACACAAGAAGAGCGCGTGCCACATTAAAATAATAACATATTTTTTAATTTTAAATAAGGAATCGTTTTGAAACTAATTTTTATTAAGTTTTTGAAAAAGTCATAATAATGGAAATTAGTTAAAAGTCAAAGTTCAAAGTCATAAATAAGTGTTCCGTGTAGAAATGTTTTTGAAAGTCTAGTTTGTTCATAATTTCTCTATGTAAAACGGTTTTGTAAACTTCTTTAAATAAATTCGGACCTTCCTTATCTGATCACCAGCATGGCTAAAGAAATTGTTCCAAGATGTATTGTGAGGTGACACGTCCAGGTATTCAAGCGATTTCCTGTCGGACTTTAAAACTCTTATTACACAATTACAAGTTGGTGCATCACTTGACCTCTGAGGGTATTGATCAGTGTACACGGCCGATAACTCGTAACTTTCCATTTTGAAAATATCAGGTGTAATATACATCTTTGTCTTGCGTGTCCGATAGTGATATACTATAGTCATTACTTATACGCTTGTTTATGAATAACGTTTCTGGTGTTAAGAATGATATTTATGAAAATCTTAATAATTCCCAAAAAGATTTGATAAAATAAAATGTATTTACATATTTTCCAAGGGTATATACTCGTTGACAATAGATATGGACATTTGAAACATACACATTATAATTGATTTCACAAAATGTACGCACTTGTCGATCATTGGTTTATACGTCTTGAAAGAATGTTATGGAACTATAATAATAATAGATAGTCACAATTTAGAATATATACATGTATATACATGTTGAATATACGAGAGAAACATTTAGAACCAATCTGATTTAAAAACAGGTCAAAGTATTACTCGCTTTAATTTGGTTCGTCAAAGTTATGAACAAAGTAAAATTACAGATTTATCTTTCGGTTAGATTATTTCGAACAGTTTAAGAAATTCGTCATCATCACAATTGTTGAGTATAATCAGAGACATATGTCTAATGTATAATAATGTGAACATGGTTCTAATAGTACCTTATGTCAATTTTCCTGTTCCGACATGCATAATATATATGCCACTTGACGTACATTAATGATCCCCAAAAAGAATTTCTGAATAATAGGATTAATGATAGTTTGTATGAGTGTAACCATTGTAACCAATGTAACCATTATGTCAATGGGGGTTACAAAACAAGGTAACTCAATTATGGTGCACATTTTGTGCCTTATATGCCTTTTCTGCTCTTTGTTATTATCAGTCTTATCACTTTTTCGGATGAACTTTATAATATTGACCCAGGAAATGATTTTTGACAGAATTTTATATATTGTAGAATTCGTTCTTTTTATCGACACATTAATTGATTAAATGCTGTGCCATAAAATGTTATTTTTCGCGACATCAAACTGAGAAATATCGGAAAAAAGATGCAGCTTTTCGAGATTTAACCATTAGCTTAAAAACGAGAACATGGACCCCCTCTTTTAAAAATGGCGTTTGGCATGATACTGTATGATGACAGAGATATATAATACAATTCGTCGTTTTACGTTTCCGCATTTTATAGTACTCTTTTCCGCATTGTTTTTACATTGATTTTATTAAAGGTTATTTACGTTTCCGCATTTAAATTTTAATGTATGCCCCCACACACACACTCGCCTTACTCACCAACTGGGTGGAAGTAGGACTTCGAGCAGGATAAGTCTTTATGACTAAAATGAAACTACAAATGTATCAACTTAAAATGATGAAAATCACACATGGTCATATATCAATTAAAAGTCAATGTTCAGCACTAAAAGTTTATATATATTTTAAGCGTCAGTATACTATTATACAGTACACGTAGCACAGTTTAAAGCGGTAAACTTGTAGCCAACTGACTTTATAAAGTCTAACCTCGTATTCTATTCTCTACCATAATTGACAAACTGTTCGGATACGAATTCAGCATGTTCGCGATCACTTATACGAACTGTGCTATTGCTGATAAAGACCGAATTTTGATGTAAGTTGTTGTTTGGATCTTCTGCAAAACGTCCATAAAATAAATATAATTGTGTGACATGCATAGAACTGGGAGAAACGATTCCGGCCCAGTTGTGATTCTTTTGGTTTCTGTGTCGGGAGGAGATGACCATATTTGATAATAAAGTCTTATACCGATATATCATTATTACCATTTTTACAGGTGAAATACAGGTAAAATGCGGAAAAGTGGTATCTATTTATTTCGGAAAAGTAATGCACGAAAATGTGGAAACGTGAACTGGATTTTTGCTAAAATGCGGAAACGTAATACCCCATACAAATTACAATTACTATATGTCTCTGATGAAGATTATTCGTTCCAACTTTTATGAAGAAATAACCGACTTTTTCAACTAGATAAATAAACGACAAAATGCAGTTTTTCCTTCTAAAATCAATTTCTTTTAACAAATTGGATTTTTAATAAGGATTGTTACACAAATGTAGAGCCCAGTTTTGTAACGAAGATATTCCTTATCTCTTTATCGAAATCCGCATATTTTATCTTTTGAAACAAAATTTAAGGAGACAAAAATGTGCAATCAACCGAAATTTTTAGTAAATGAATGTCGAAAACTTCAAACCCATTTATCTTTAAATTCAACACATGAAGATATAGATATAATTTTTATTACATATTCAAGTTGATTTTGTAAAAATTAGCTTGTATGTAAACTTTCGTAAAAAATACACTGTGTTGTTGGTCGTTTGCCCATAATTGCCCTAAAGCTAAATGTCATCGTCAGATTATGAGGGTCTGAATGGGGATTAATTATTTCTGTATTCTATCATTTTAGGCAATTTTTTCTATCCGTTGTACCTTTTGCTGATCATTCTTTATTCCATATATTCTAGTACCTCATCATTTTCTTTTCTATATATTTGTCTGGTTATTTTCTATTTTCTTTATTCTTTTGTCAATAATTTTCATCCACAACGTCATGTATAATGGAAGACGATAAATATTTTAGTATACATACCACCCGTTGTCAATTCTCCCCTGATATACAAACCGCATGTAGTTATTTCTCACTTGGACACAAGACTTATATATATATATATATACTCGTCTAAACATCAACCCAACAATGTTAGATCTGTAAATTTGCTTTTGCAAATTTTTGTTCTTTCTAGCTGGGATTCGAACCCATGCTACTGAGATATCATGATTTCTCTAATTCTTCGTGAATTTATCCCTTTCTGCACCCATTGTATAAAAAGAATTTAATCAACGTGTGGTTCGTCTGATCTCAGTTCATCATTGGTTAAAATCCGATTATGATGTCGAATTTTCTTACTTTCCTCTGAATTTCTTATTGTGACGGCATGAAAAAAGGCGACCATGCCTGATGACGTCACATAGAAAGAACACATGTTTTTGCAGATCATTCGAAAAGAAGGAATGATTTTGCCTGCATATTGTTTGAAAATCATTAGAGAAACAGATTCCACCACCAAATCTCGTGTAATACGATATTTATCCACTCTCGACAGTTAAATTTTAAATATTTAAAACGCTCGGGCAAGCCTCGCGTTTTAAATTTGAAAATTTAACTGTCTCGAGTGGATAAATATCGTATCACACTCGAGACAGTGGTAGAATCTATATATATATATTACGTAATAGTAGCGAATGGAATTTTATCGCACTGGCTTGTTAAGTGTATTTTGATCTGACAACAAGAATACATTTGTTTATCATAATTTTTTACTTTATCTAAAATTAAGAATGGAAATGGGGAATATGTAAAAGAGACAACAACATGAAAATAGAAGGCCACCAATTATATTTGATCATGTTTTAGTTTCGAAAAGGCAAAACCATCGTATTTTCAAAAAATCTCTACAAGGATGATAAAAGTTTTAACGACCTTGGCTGGCTATACAGACTGAGCCCTCGCACGGTTGGTATCTAAAAGTTGTCGAATTTAAGAAACTTTATCAAGAGATAGGCTTTACCTAGCTTTAGGCCCCGGGTTTTAAAAAATATCTATTTAGGAACCAAATTGTGGCTTCTTTATATTTTAATTTTGTCGAAGAGAACAATTACACAAAGAGCAACATGCGAGAAGAGGTTTCATTTTCGCTTACATTTTTTTTTCATTGAAGTAACTAATCTTTTGAGGTTACGCCACGGAAATATATTTCAAATGAAAAAATGAAAAGGTGCGATTGGATGCATCCTAAAAAAAAATATATATTGATAAAATTACGGCTATTCGTCAATCAGACAGCAATCCAACATAAACACAAGTAGATTATCTGACATATAGAATAAAAGGTTAACTTTAAGCATAACCCGCGCTGATATCAACTTTCTATTTTCTGAGTAAAATTCAACATACATGTTGGACTCTGAAACGTAAAATATACGAAAGTTTTTTTTTAAGGTACGATACATGGAGAGTGCCATTCCCTAAATACATACGAGTCCACAAACTTTTATAATGTAAGGGTAAATGAGGATCTCTTTAGAGGAACAAAGTAAAGATGCATGCTGAAGCAAGAATAATTTCCACACGAAGAACATCAAACAGGACGATCTCTCAATTAGTATGCAACTGTAACTAATACATCAATAGACATTAACACTAGTTAATGCTTTACATACTGACATTAAAACAAATACACTGCTCATATAAAATTTGGCATTACTTTCCGGGAAAAGAATACGTTTCCGCTATAAGTCTACGTTTCCGGAAATAAATACCTTACTTTTCCGAGAAAATAGTAACGATTCCGGTATGTTCAGGCAAAAGTAGTAATATCTTTTAAAGTCAAATCCCAAGGAAATGATGCACACAAGAGCTAACTGTTCACATTCTGGTATGTTGTGTGGTTGAGTTGCTGTCTCTTTTACGTCTTTATCACATCTTCTCTTCGTATATGTACGCGACTTTGATATCGTCATGCATGGACACAATACTTCACTATTCGTTTCATTTTCGTATTTGACATGATTAATATACAAATAAGAAGATGTGGTATAATTGACAAATTCGAGTATTTATACTACATAACATAGGTGGTGTCATGATCACAAAACTTTCCAATAATTTTGACATTGATCATCAGTTATATTTTACTATTTTGTAAATTTGAGTTATTGACAAACAATCGCAGGTCTTTATTTGTAGCACGTCTCTTCGTTCACGTTTCCGCAAAAAGAAAAAGTGTTTCCTTCTCGCACTTTAACAGCCCTTTCCCGCAATTATTTTCAAGATAATTTCATATAACACATTATGCAATCCCGACCAATGAAATCTATTTGAATATTAAACATGGCCTACGAGAGCACCTAGATTAAACTTGGGAAGTTAGAATAGCCAATTATTTTTTTTTATCTAGTAATTATCGCTAAAATATGCCTTACACAATTATATGACAGAAACATTTAATCCGACCTGATTTACAATGTTTAAGTTACCTTTTGGTCTTATAAACGTTTTTGAATGCCGCAAATTTAAAAATAAGTTTTTTTTTTTTAAATATTTCTTATGGGCCAGGGCCGACTGTGCAAGGGCTTAATAGCCAGTCCAGTTCGTCAAATGTTCATTTATTTCAAGAATTATTTTACATGCGGACATAACGAGAATCCTTTCGTAACCCACTTCAATTTTCATTTGTCGTTTGCTGCTTTTACACAAATAACACACATTTTAACCAGTGACCGGTATTACAATTTTACACAGGTTTAAAAGTTCATTGAGCTGTTACTTTAATTACAAGTTTTAGCAAGACGAAACTGTTTACTAAATGAATTCAACAAATGTCAAGCTCATCTATATCAATTTTATTATTTAACAAAATTTTTTTAATTACAAGCTATTTTAAATGTCGGTATAAATGTTAATGTTTTTTTACCAAAAATATATTATGCATCTATTAAAACTATGTACACAATGACTAATTTCTTTTCCTTTTACGTGCGTGTCGACATCAAAATAATAAGTACGTCAATATAGGAATACAGAAAAAGAAGAATGATAAATATTCAGGAATACATTAATTCTACGATTACAGCAAGGACACACTTATACAGAAATATAAGTGATCATTTCACCTCTCAAATGTAATTCAACTCTATTTATTGTCTATTGATTAAAAACATCTTTCACTTCTAGGTTTGTAATGAGCGCAATTACGACCTTCTTATTATCTTTCCGGTTTTATTTTTTCGCAAGTATATTTAAAGACCATACCTTACTTACATGCCACGAGTTTTCATATTAGTAGGCAATATTGAAAACGAATAATTTGATATAAAGTGTTATTTTATTTTAACAGATTAACACTTTGTGCTTTTAAATCGTGCCTCAATATTTATAAATTTAGTTATATATCTATTGTTCATTCGTTTATCTTAATTGTGAAGCATGTTTATATAGTCAGATTAAAGTTTTTATTAAAGTCTCACCACTTGTATAACATTATACATTCCAATTATGAATATACATATAAAACATTACGTATAACATTAAATATTGGAAAACATATATAAAACTAACCACCAGTAAAATATCTTAAATCGATAACGCTCGGAGCAGATTAATGATAGATACATGAGGATGCTGTTCTGCTTGAGTGATTTACCTTACAAAAAGGCGGACACTTTAAAGTTTAAAAGAACTTAACATCAGTTTGATTCCGTTTAACGGGGCGTGGCTAATTAGTTTGACGCAGTTTAACCACATCTCAAATTAACTTGAATGACCGCAAGGAATCTATTTGACTGGTATTAAAATGATTTGATATAGATTGAAATGCATTAAAATATATTTTAATTTTTGTCAATTTTTATTCAAATTTCATTAATCTTTTTAAATGCCGTTAATGCGTTTTGTCCGTTCAAGCTAAATTCGAGTTACTAGTGAGGATTGGGAAATATTTGCCAACCCGCCAACCTGTTCGCCAAGTCGCCAACATTCTGAAACATTTTGAATAGGACCCTGTTCGCCAACTTCGGAAACATTCTGAAAAGGACCCTGTTCGCCAACTTCGAAAACATTCAAACAAGTACCCCTGTTTGCCAACTTCGCCAACTTTGGAAACATTATAACAAGTTCCCTGTTCGCCAACTTCGCCAACTTCGAAAACAAAGAACCACTGTTCGCCAACTTCGGAAACTTTCTAACAATTATCCCAGTTCGCCAACATTCAAACAAGAACTCCTGTTCGACCAGTTTGCCGACATCGTAAACATTCAAACATAAGTTCTCCTGTTCGCCAAGTTCGCCAACATTTTAACCGTCATCTATTAAAAGGTTCAAAAGGATCCCTGTTCCAAAATTTCACTATCTTTCAAATGTTTTTAACATGATCAAATTGCCTTCTTATCTCTTTCTCGTCTTTCATACTTCATAAACATTCCTAAAACTAGTTGCCTGTTTGTCGACTTCAGCTTCTTCAGTTTCATTTAAAAAAAACCCATATAGTTTACAGTATTTAAAGAGTTGTCAATAAGATTTGTAAATAGTAACATGAGTAAAACGTAATTTTCATGGGTCACATAAAAAAAGCTGTAATAACTTTTCTGCTGCATTGTATTATGTTTAATTGAAAACTCACAAAAATGTTAATCAGTGTTTGCTAAATTGGGTGCCAGGAAGAAGTCACTTCTCCATAAAATTCTAATTTGAAAAAAAAAAGCAAACGAAGAGTAACTTGCCGTTCTTCTGTGAAATAGGAAATTCATACAAATCTAATATCATCTCCGAAAGAAATGAACTTAATTCAGTTGATCAATTGCAACCTGTCCACAAACTAAATAGTGCTGCAGTTTGAAAATTAAATAGCCCATAAAAAATTTCCAAAAAGGAAAACAGGTAGCTTTAAAAAAGACTGAACAGCCTACTAACAGCAATATTACATTACCATTATAAAATTTAACAAGTGCTTTTGAAATTACGGGAATATAAAACTGGGAGCAATTACATCTAAAACTGTCAAATGGACAGGTTCTCATAATGTATCCACAAAACACTATCAATTAGTATCATTGTTGACTTTTTAAGTAATGGTCAAGTAAAACAATCAAAATCCAAAACCATTAAGTCTAAGCTGAAGTGTAAATTGAAATAAAGTATCACATGTTTCAAAGTTTTGATTTTATCTACCCTATATATCACTTTGCCTCATTATCTCATTAAGAAAAAAATCACACACCTAATTAAATGGTCATTTAAAAATCCAGAATGCGAATATAAATGTTCAAACTCTTTTAGGTCATTCTTTAGTAACAACAAACAAAAGAACTATGTCAATTGGAACTGCTTTGATACGTAACTGCACTTGAATTTTTACTAGATAACATTATGTTCTCTATGGAGATTCCGTATATGGTCAAGTTATCGGGATTCCAATGGGACTAGCTGTGCACCACTTATTGTGGACCTGTTTCTGTATTGTTATGAGTTACAATTTATGATTAAAATCAGCAAAGACCCATCGAAACAACATCTGATACAAAAATTTAATAACACTTTTAGATATTTGGATGATATATTGGCTCTCCATAATAACCCCTTCAGTATGTACACTAAAGATATTTATCCTGCTGAACTGACTTTAAATAAAGCTAATGCTAACATTGAATACTGCCATTTCCTGGAATTTGATATCTATATATTTAACTGGAATTTAATACCAAAATTTACCATAAAAGAGATGATTTTTCATTTCCTATTGTTAATTATTCATTTTTAGATGGTGACGTTCCCTTGTCACCACGTTATGGTGTTTATATATCTCAACTTGTTCGATTCGCTCGTGTATGTAACAACGTATGTGATTTTAACGAAAGAAATCTCTGTATTACTGAAAAATTATTACACCAGGGTTTTCGATATCACAAACTAGTCAAAACATTTACTAAATTTTATCATCGGTACAAGGACATCATTCGTAAATATAAATCAACATGCAGACATCTTATAGTTCAGGTATTTCACATCCAATCTTTTATGGTAATATTCTATACAAAGCACAAACATGTCGTCATTCACCTCAAAAGCTAACCAAACCTTTAAACAGACTTATTCAGAAGGGACATAGGTACGATACTGTTGTCAGGTCATTAAAGATGGCCTATTTTGGAATTAATATTGATTCACTCATAGGGTCTTTGCATCGGAAATAAACAAATTTATTCTAAAACCAGTTGTTGGCATGCTACGGGTTATGTTCTACTCATATATTTTATGATGGTATGATACTTAACCCCTAATGGGAGGGATTGTGCTTGATTTTCATATGATGAAGATATAATCTTTCAATCAGTTTAATTGAGGTCTGAAGCTGGCATGTCAGTAACTGCTAGTAGTCCTTTGTTAATTTATGTATCATTGTCATTTTGCTTAGTTTCTTCTGTTACCTTTTCTGACATCGGACTCGGACTTCTTTTAAACTGAGTTTTACTGTGCGTATTGCTGTGTATTTGTTTATTCTAATTAGTTAGAGGTAAAGTGGGAGGGTAGAGATGTCATAAAACATGTTTAATACCCCCTCCCCACACATTTTTGTGCCTGTCCCAAGTCAGCATCCTCTGGCCTTTGTAATTCTTGTATGTTTTTTTTTTAATTTTAGTTCATTTATATGTTTCGGAGTTTAGTGTGACGTCCATTTTCACTGAACTAATACACATTTTAGTTTAGGGGCCAGCTGAAGCCCGCCTCCGGGTGCGGGATTTTCTTGCTGTGTTAAAGACCCATTGGTGGCCTTGGGCTGTTTTCTGCTCTTTGGTCGGGTTGTTGTCTCTTTGACACATTCCCCATTTTCATTCTCAATTTTAATTTTAGAAGTATCATATAAACTTTACATTATCAATGAATGATCTATGTAAATGATGGCAAGGTCTGAGAAACCCAGCCCGACACACAAATATGTTCACCTAACAATCATACAATTCTCCAAATATAGGGAGCCTACTGCTTGTAGGATATGACATGTATGATAGATAAACCAAATTAAGACAAAAAACATTGACCAATGAACCATAAAAATGAGGTCAAAATCAGATGAACCCTGCCAGCCAACATGTACACCATTCAATCATTCCTTACACTAAATATTATTTATCTATTGCTTATAGTATTTGATAAACTGAGGAAATAATGAAAACTTAAATTTGACCAAATACAATTGACCTATTGCTTATAGTATCTCAGATACTGACTTAACCACAAAAACTTAATCTTGATCAATGATCAATGAAATAAGTCCTGTGAACCGTGTCTGGCAAACATGCTGACCTTGCAAGGATCCCATATACTAAATATAGTTATCCTGTTACTAGTAATAAGTGAGAATTTCACATAGATCTGACAAAAAAACTAAAAAAAAAATTTCAAGCAGTAACTGACCAGTGAATATGAGGTCAAGGACATGTACATATGACAGACGGAAGCTTTGTAACATTATGTATCTGCATGGAATGTAAGAAGCATCCAGGTCTTTAACTTCTAAAAAAAAGAAGCTTTATACAGTTTATGTCGTCGCCGCCTCCGGATTGTAATCTATATGTCTGTCATTCTGCGACTTTAAAAAAACTAAAGGCTCTAAACAGCCTGTGTCACACACCTGGATACATTTGCACCTTCAACAATGGCAAATGAATGGCCACTCTCCAATATTGTAGTCTAAATATAATTCATGACTAAAAAAAATATTTTTAATTGTCTTGCTGATAATTTTTGCTGTTTACAATTTTTTTTTTTTATTCAACAAAGTTTTTCCAAAAATTTTGCAAAAATGGGAAAAATCTTCATTAAACTACATGGCAATATCTCCTGTGAAGAGTTGACTGACAATTTTGGGAATCTTTATAATTTTTTTTTTTTTTTAATCTTGTCCTGTTCATCATTTTTCCTAATTAAAGTTTCTATCTATCTACATGTATGATAAATTTCAAGATAATATACATCTAGGAATGAGCTGTCAAATTGACAGCAAATTGGGTTTTCTGTATCTTGAAACGTGTTTTCAGGCTTTTCTGACCTGCCACATTCTATGCCTATTTTCAAATCTATCAAGGACCATAACTCCCGAAGGTCAACAATAAAAATTGCCAATTTTCAAATTGATCACCATTTTAACAGCAGTAACCATGGTTAACAGCATATCAAAATTTAAAGAGCATTGGCTTAACAGTTTATTAGTTATTGCATGGAAACAACATAAAGTGCAAATTTCCAATCTATTAAGGACCATAACTCCGTAAAGGCAAAAATGAAAATCGTCAATATATAAATTGTGACCACCTTATCATTTTGTCATCAGTAACAGCATATTAAAATTTTAAGAGCATTGGTTGAACGGTTCATAAGTAATAGTTTTAATTGTAGGAAACAACATACATTTATGTAAAGTGCCATTTTCAGTTATCAATATCCATAACTCCTAAATTGGCAAAGTTAAAATCATCAATATCATACTTGACCTCCATTTTTTCATGAGTATCAACATATTAAAATTTTAAAAGCATTAGTCAAGTGGTTCATAAGTATTTGCACAAAACGACATTAAGTGCCATTTTCCAATAGATCAACTTTACTATTATATTATTTCTAGGAGTAATACCACCATTGTTTTCCCTTACCATTAGTCTTTGTTAAATTTGCACTGTTAAAAAAATTGTGCAGAATTTATCTTTGTTTCAACATGTTCAAATACGGTAAAGAAATACTTGGTACGAGTAAAGATTTATCCTGTCCAGTACTACAGACAAAATTATTTCACATAACATTTCATTGCATATAAATAGTAACCATTACTGGAAGTTAACCAATCAAATTTTCACCACATTTTTCCGGTTTACAAGCTTTAGTAACCATATAATCTCAAGTTTCAAAAACGTCTTATAAAAAGACTAAATAAAAATAAAATATTGCTTTGAAACTCCCAAGAAGTATGTTTATGACTAAAAAAACACCTTCTGCAATGAAATTCAGGGTTAGCTTCCTACAATTGTCAAATTCAAGGGAATATTTTTTTTTCGACCCATTTTTATATGAAGCAGGATGTCACATACTAAGATTTGGTGGTGTTACACATAAAGAAAACATTTTTTAGGAATAAACTGAATTTGATTATTTTTCTGTGAAATACTGGTTATTTCAAGCATTACTGTCAAGTTTTATTATTTAATCAGTTCAACAGTTTGAGAGATATTTAGTATAATGTATGACGACATCTACAGCGATTTGAGAAAAATTTCCTCGAAAAATCCAAATGACGCCGCATCATGATAAAATATAGTGTGGACCAATAAATTCACCGAAAAATAATCAAATATTCATTTCATCTGCATAAAAACAGTTAAACATGATACAATAGATGACACTAAGATGATAAACACCACTTATGTTTCTCTTTGTCTTCATTATAAGGTCCCTTTTCGTCCATTTGTACCTCTCATTCCCTCAAAATTTTAACTTTTTACGCTAATAAATCAAACTTTTAGAGTAACTATCACACATTTATGTAAAAAAAGTGATAATAAATGAGTTCATGTAATTAAAGTGTTCAAGCTGAATGACTTATCCATATAAAAATTTACTGACTCCATGGAGGTTTCTATAAGTCCTTACGTAAAACTTACATTTTCGCCGCGCTCCAGAGATGGACATAAAATGCTTCCCTTTTAGTGAATAATTCGTTGTTACTGCTTCAAAAGTAGTTTTATTTACTTATAACTGTGTATTTAATAAAGGATTACTTAGGAAAAGTTTTCTATCATAGCAAAATATAAGAAATAAGGAGAAAAAGTCAGAAAAAGCTCCACAAAACACTGAGTATGGCTTGCTCTGTCTACTAATATTCATGGTAGAGTCCTATTTCAAGGAAATTTTCTCTTAAAATGTGTTTTTGAGACTCAATCTACTCAGAATATTTCATTTTTGCAATATTTCACTGAAATAGCATGAAATTTTAACAAATGATTTTGATTTAGATTTTTGGTGTTTTAACGCCACTTTTAAGCACCGCTTTTGGGCTATTTCGTGGCGGCCAGTTTTTATTGGTGGAGGAAGCCGGAGTGCCCGGAGAAAACCACCGACCTTCGATAGGAAAACTGACAATCCTAGTCAATTAAGATTGGAGTCGAGTGCACCCGCACGAGCAGGGTTCGAACTCACAACCCCAGTGTTGACTGGCTAGTGATTACAGTAGTAACTACTTAGACCACTCGGCCACCGAGGCCCCCTTTTAACAAATGAGAGAACATACAAGGCCAAAGGTGCATGTGCGGCTTCCCATAATAGGAGTAATACCACCATTGTTTTTCCCCTATTACTCTTTGTTAAATTGGCACTTTTAAAAAAATTGATCAGAATTTATCTTTGTTTCAAAAAAAGATATACTTTGCATGAGTAATGTTTTATCATGTCCACGCTCATAACTGAACATAATATAAACATATGCTCGAGAGTTCAGTTGAAAATGAATATTCTTTCCAATAAAATGCAGGAAATAATTGTGTACAGATTAAAAATAAATGTTCACGTGACAAGGCAAACTTTAATAATAAGCCATATAGATACTAGCAAAATAAGAAAAGGAATATACTGTCCCCTTGAATTCCTCCTGCCCCACCCCCAGAAATTAAAATGGTCCTCTTAGGTATCTCTTTCCCTTTGTATTTAATATTAAGTTTTAATTTTAATTTAACTTTTCTATAATGCCTTTATGTAAGTTTTCATAAATTTTAGGACAAAAATATTTATATTGACCAGGTAAAAGGGAATATGTCTCACATTCTTATAAGTTGGTACATGGACATTTGAGTTGAACCTGAGACGTTCAGCAAATTAAAAAGTATCAAATTTTCTGTGGTATATTATGGGAAAAAACTTAAAAGGACCCTCCTTATTGGAAAACTTACAAGTTACAGTCGTGTGATCACCTGTACATTAAAATTTGATTCATTTTGGTCGGTATTTGCTGTTTGGGACTTACAAAAATATGGGACATAACATATAGTCCCAGCATTAATGTATTATCTATACTATTATCTGAGCACCAAGTGATAGCGGTCAACTGGTCAATCTAGGGAGACTGTGAAGAACAATTTGAACAGTTTGAAAACGGATATTGACAGACATCTTGTGTGTGTATAATTTTTCCGGAAACAAGGGCGGATACATTAGGCCGAAATCCAAATTTAATTCACCAACGTTGGGTGTAATTAATGGATTTAATATATACTTAGGAAATGATGATGAATGAGATTTCAAAAAATGTTACACTTTATTTTTGCCTTTTAAATCATTTTTGAAAGCACACTTATTTGAAATTAATTAACAGAATATAAGCGTGTACTTTTTATGTTTTGTAGCATACAGTTAATGCATCTAAGAATGTCATATAATAATTATAACTTTACAGGGTGGATTTCCAAATCCAACGTCAAACCTGAGGGTCAAACTATGGCCGCCATAACGTGTTGACAACGTCGTCTAGTGAAGCGTATTACTAACCACCGAAATTCTTACTCAGACGCTTCCAGTTGTTCTACTGTGTATATATATATATATATATATATAGAAGTCTATAAAAGGACCAACCAGCAAATTTACTATGTACCGGATCGTCTAGAATAGACGATACTGTGCAGATAAGGAAAAATTATATAAGTCTAAAAATTTGCACAACGATACTAATATAAGATGGTATTATACGAAGATGTTGTTATTAAATCGTGTTGACAAATATTTCGGCTTAACAAATAGCCTTCTTCAGTGTCAATGAAGAAGGCTGTTTGTTAAGCCGAAATATTGTCAACACGATTTAATAACATCTTCGTATAATACCATCTTATATTAGTATCGTTGTGCAATTTTTAACTTATATATATATATATATATATATATGGGTTGAGGTGGACTTCAAGTGCGTTTGAACTCACTCCCCACTTTAAAATCCTCATGATCTATATATTATTTTTCATTAAATTGTCATAATATTGTTTTTTAAATCTAGAATTAATGTTGGCGAACTTGGTGAACAGAACATAAATATTATCAATGTTGCCGAAGTGGCCAAACTTGGCGAACAGTACATAAAAAATAATTTTGGCAAAATATGTGAACAGTACATAAGAAATAATGACTTGGGACATGCATATAAAGAATGTGGCGGGGTTAAACATGTCTGTGATCGCTCAACCCTCCCCCTAACCAACCGGGACAGTGGTGTAACAGCACAACAAAAGAACAAACTATAAAAATCAGTTGAAAAAGGCTGAACTCATCAGATCGATATAAAGCTGAAAAAAAACATCAAACATAAACACAGACCGGACGTGACAGGATATTTATCCATCCTTTTCTTTTTAAGTACACGGATGTCTGTGAACCAAATTCTAAATCTAATGCAAGTCAAACCATTAAGAGATTTTTTTAGAAATAAAGTAGTTATATTTTATAAAAAAAATATATATTACATCATTCTTGACTATATTCCTCTTTCAATGTAAAGATAGTTGAAATAAACTTATCATAGATACAAGGATTAACATTCTGTACGTGTTTCGTTTACAAAATACTCATCAGTGACGCTCGAATGAACAAGGTTGTCAATTGGATCCGAATCTTAATCGAACACATGACACATCATTTATAACGAGGTATTTTTTTTTATATATTTCATAAGAATAAATTTTTAGCTGATATTAAAAAAAAAAATCGCCAACTCGTTTTTACTGCATATATATCAAACATATGTGTTGATCAGCATTTAATGTGAGAATTTAAAGAAAACGTTGTCTTAATAATTTCCGTTGTACTTTGTCAATAAGACAGATGAAATTAACAGACAATTTATTAAATATGTCTATTTTTAAATTACAAAGACAACTATTTTAATTGCTCTAATCAGACATTTTCCATCTTTCTTTGCCGACTGTACTCTTTACAGCAAAGTTAAATTATTTACTTTCCTGTGATAAAATCGCGTCATTAGTCTAGAATGTTATACAAAAGAATTGTCCATTAGGATGACAAAAATTCTGTCTGCAGTGAAAGAGGGTCTTCAGAAATACTGTGAAACTGTTTACTTGCGTAGTGGTATTAACCATATGTGGATTCAAAAAAAACTCTAAAGAACTTCTGGATAATTTTAAATCTATATCTTTCTCTGAAATCAATTCTATCAAAACTTTTGATTTTTCAACCCTGTATACCACCATTCCCCATGTGAAATTGATGCTTTTCAATATAAAAATAGTAGCATAAGCTATAAATTTATTACTCTGGGATACCATACGGTATATTTTGTTAATTATAGTGAAAAAAAGGTAAAACATGCTACACAAAGGAACAAGTGATCAGTATGCTGGATTTTCTTATTGACAACATATTTGTTGAATTTGGAGTTAGACTTTTTCAACATATTGTCGACATTCCTATGGGAACGAACTGTGCGCCTCTCCTTGCTGACATCTTTTTATTTTCATATGAGTCAGAGTTCCTTCAGACACTTGTCAAAAACAAGAAGATCAAAGAAGCCCAATCATTTAATTTCACATTCAGATATATAGATAATTTTCTTTCCATTAACAATCCAAACTTTTCTGATTGGGTTCCATTAATATATCCTCTAGAACTAGAAATTAAAGAAACAACAGACACGGCCCCCTCTGCCTAATTTTTTGACTTATACCTTGAATTTGACATAAGCGGTCATCTCAGTACCAGAATCTATGACAAACGAGACGATTTTAATTTTGAAATTATCAATTTCCCCCCACCTTAGTAGCAATATATAAACTTCACCTGCATATGGGATATACATTTCCCAACTCATTCAGTATCCGAGAGCTTGTAGCTGCTACTCAGACTTTTGAAACGTCACCAGTGTCTGAGCAGAAGGTTGATGAACCAGGGTTATTGTAAAGAACGTCTCGTTCTTTTTCTAAAAAAGTTCATCGGAAGATACCAAGACCTTATTGATAAATATTCCGTATCAACTTCACAAATAATTCATGATGGTCTTGAAGTATAGATTCTAGGTACTGACATTGTTTATCATCTTAATTACGTGTTATAGTGTTCTTTTAGTTGTCTGTGTAAATTATCAACCTTTAGTGTTTAGTTCATTTGTGATAATATCCTTTTGACGTGGCTCGGTACTTATGCATCCCGCCAGTGTGTTGTTGTGCTGTGGTCTTTTTTGTAGTCTTGTCTTTCATTTTTGTTTATGTGCATTGTCTGTATGCCATTTTGTTTTCTTTGTTGACATTGTTTTATAGTGATTAAGATTATATCACAATGTTGACTGCTGTACCCTTATTTTTTACATTTTTACCAATTGACTGTTTGTTTGTTCACACATTGTTGTCAATATAATGGAATTCGTTTGGTGTGTTTGAGCTTTTTATTTTGCTATTTGATTAGGGACTTTCCGATTTGAATTTTCCTTGGAGTTCGGTATTTTTGTTATTTTACTTTTTATATGAATTTAGCGCGACCTTGCAAGTGAAAAAATCTCATCAACAAGAGGTTGGTTAATCTCTAATATTTTTAAATTTAAATGGGATGACATAGCTGATTAGCACTTATATCTCTGCTGTTTTTATTTTAGTAGAAGAAGATGTAACTTTGCTCTCTACGATTACCTTATTTGTGCCTATTAGGGCCTAACAGGCGAATTGTACCTATATATCAGTGCATCTCAAAATGGTTACATCGAAATTATTTCACAAAGTTATTCTTTATCGTCACGCTCCAATATGTATCTTTAACGTCAAAACAGAATTGTTTTTTCACCGTATACTTTATTCAGTGGCAAGATATGTGACATTATTCGTTATGAATGTACCTCCATTACAACCTTCTTTCTAACATTCCTGTGTTGCCTTCAGAAGTGGTCAGAATTATTTTTTCAAACTGGTCCGAGTTGTCTTCAAGAATAGTCCGAGTTGTCTTAAGATTGGTCCGAGTTACCTTGGTTCGACTTGTCTTTGGTCCGAGTTGTCATGTATTCAGGGAAGGTCGTGTCGTTGTAACGCGCCCGCATTTGCAACAGGTGTTTTACGTTCGAATCTCACACAGTTTCATTTGTTTTCCAATATTTTGTTATTGTATTATTTAAACATATTTCAACAAGAAAGAATGGCAGAAGTACTTTCGTGATAATAATAGCCAGCAATTTAGTCTAATGCCTAAACGTACATACTTTTTAGTCTTTTCAATGGAATGTTAAAGGATTTTCTTCAAGGTTCGAGTCTCATTCACATTTTTTTTCCGTTTATTTTTGATGTTTCATTTTTTTAACAAAGAAGTAGAGTAGTAGCCATTTGATGAAATAATATTTAAGGAATTACCTTTCGATATAGATTATATATATACAGTTTCAAAAGCACGCGAACTTTTGAAAGGTTTAACTTGTGTCAATGGATAACAAAACATGTCCTTTCAAAATGATTTCTGGTCCTTGGTTTTTAAAAATTTGCGGCCGTGTATTGGTATGGCGTTGTCTTCGTCAGCGTCGTCAGCGTCGTCGTTCGAAGACATTTCGTTTCCAGACAATAACTTCAGCATAAATGCATAAATCTCTTTGAAAACGTACCACAAGGTTCGATACCACAAAAGGAAGGTTGAAATTGATTTTGGGGTTATTGTCCTAACTGTTCAAGAATTAAGGGCAAAATAACATATAGATATTCCTTTCCACAGTTGATTAATTGCTATCTTTAACCTGTTTAAGGATAAGAATATGTTTGCACACGTTTGTGGTCACATGGCAGAGGGTCGATCCATGAGAGTTACAGTCGTAGCTTAGGTTCCATCGTGGTGCATTGTACATATCAACTTTTGATCTTTTTGCTCTTAATGAACGTACTGTACATAAATCGGTACAGAAATCTATATTATGAATCATTAGTATTGAGAAAAAATCGTTGGTGAAGATCATCAGCAAAGTTTGTCATGGTTGTAACTGATTGACTTGTCATGGTTTGTATCTCTAATAAACAAAACTATGGTCACTGTAGAGATTAAACATTGTGTGTGGTATTACTATATGTCTGAAATATTATGCAATAGGTTTATCCAATTAACTTACATTTTTAATATGGACGTCCTGCTAGTTTCGATTCAGACTCTTATACACTATATAGTATAAATAAGAAGATGTGCCAATGAGACAACTCTCCATCCAAGTCACAATGTGTAAAAAGGAAAACAATTATAGGTCAAAGTACGGCCTTCAACACAGAGCAATGGCTCACACCAAACAGCAAGCTATCAAGGGCCCCAAAATGACTAGTGTAGTACAATTCAAACAGGAAAACCAACGATCTAATCTATATAAAAAACAAGTTGCTGTCAGATTTACAGCAAACCTCATTTTCCTGCAGAAGTTGAACCCTGAACAGTTGAGCAAGTATGGACACAACATTCAAGCTTAAAACAGCTCTGAATTTGGATTGTGATTGAATATCTGACACAGCATAGGTTTGTGACACAAAATGAATGTGGTCAAAGAACTGAAAAATTTGAAATTGGACATTTACCTATTATGTTCCTATATCCAAAATAAAAGTACATTGTTAGAATCAGCATATCATATCAAAGAACCCCAAGAATTCAATTTTTGATTAAATCAAAAAAAAGTCTAATTTAGGATCCTTTGGACCTCAATGTGGACCAATTTGATAAAGGAGCCCAAGATCCAAAATCTCTCAATACATGGTTAGATTCAGCATTTCAAAGAACCCCATCAATTCAATTTTTGTTGAAATCAAACAGAAAGTTTAATTTTGGACCCTGATTTGGACCAATTTGAAAATTGGGCGCAAAAATTCAAAATTTAAATACAGATTTAGATTCAGCATTTGAAAGAACCCTATATGTATTCAATTTATGTTGAAATCAAACACAGTTTAATTTTGGACCCCGATTAGGACCAACTTGAAAACTGGACCCAAAATCAAAAATAAATCTGTCACTCCAATTATAATTTTTATAGTTGATAATTGCCACATGTTTGTTATGTTGATAAAAAGGGAAAATTATTGCATGAATATATTAATAGTAAAAACATTGTCGTAATCCAAATACAGGTACAAATGTGTATATTTAGCTAATTGTAAAAATATATTGTGCAAATTGTGTGTAGTTTTATAGGAAGAATAAAAATATATTAGTATCTAATGAAAATGATATTTGCAAATCTGGACCCCCAAACAGGATCAAGTAAAAAATATTTGCAAATCTGGACCCTCAAACAGGATCAAGTCAAAATTAAACATTAACACACACAATAAAAAGAAAATACAACATAACATCTGTGACATCTACCTTCAAAACACACAACTTTAAAAAAATGGTTATAAAGAAATTTTTGACAACTCCTGACTAAAATCAATTGAACAGATACAATCATTGATAGACTTATAATTTACATCATTTCTGTTCAACGGGATATAACTCAAAATAAAAACAAGAGACCAAATGACATTAAAATTACTTATTAATTGCACCATTTCTGTTCAAAGGAAAATAACTCAAAATCCTATATTAAGAACACTTTTGCTGCTGAAAGGTCTAAAACTCAACAACGAGAACAGCTAAAATCGTGAAAAATGAATTTGACCTTCATTTAGTCATAGGAAACAACATATCTAAATTTGAAAAGATTTCCTCAAAGCGTTTTCATAACCGCCGTACATAACCACATCAATAACCAATTTTTCTTTCGAAAATCCGTTTTACGAGAAACGAGAAACACTTATGAACCACATCAACAAACGACAACTACTGAACAACAGGATCCTGAATTAGGACAGGTGCAAAGCGTTGTCTTATAACAATTTTTTTCACAGATTTTATCCAATGGTGTGCATGTGGTTGTTAATATCAGACTATATCTTATGATTGTATTTTCCAGTTTGGAGTAATTTATACTAAACATAGTATGCTATACATGCTATACTTGGAGAAGCTTTATTCACCAAGTTGAACTCCTCAGAAAGATTCTCATTGGTTCCATGAACGTGTTACAGAACATGGTTTAATTTTATATTATATTTGTCAAAGAAAACTGTCTGTTATTTCATTATGTTCATAATATTTCATATAATTGTTGTTTGGTAATAGAATAAAACAATAGTTCAAGTTATGTATCTGTTTTTAGCACAACTGCTATGCGGCATGGGTTTTGATTCTCGGAAGCTACAGCAAATACTCAGAAATCCTGCTGGATAATATATTGTCTCGCTATCATTATGATATCAGGAACAAACATATTGCTTATGAAGTTAGTAGGTACGTATGAAGATTAATAATTTCTTTTTCGTCAGTCCGGTTTTATTTGGGGAGGGGATGTCTTTTCCTTTAAGTGAACACCAAGTGACTTCTACCTATAGTCGGATAGAG